>MU001843.1:0-94083 GCA_010093585.1 Melanomma pulvis-pyrius CBS 109.77
AAGACCCTTTCTTTGCGCAAATGCCCACGATCAATCCAACACAAAGTTTCTCTCATGGCTCGTAATATTTTCCGTTGGCAAGCCTTCTAGATGTTGCTAGACCGAGGTATGGTTTGAACTTGGCAAAAAGTAATGCCCCCAGGAAAGATCGAACTTACCTAAGCAATAAAAACCAGGGGCCAAAAGAAGTTCAAAAAAACATACAACAGCAGGGATTCGCCAATGGTCACCCACTTGACTACTAGTCCGCCGGTATCATGCTTATGTAAGGCTGAGCGGACGGGAAGCCCAATTTTCATGATCCTATGGTCGTATGTATCAGATTGGAGTTCAAATTTAATATATATAGAGAGATATGTTCAGACTTAGCTAAAATAATTCACTACTTGCGACCTCTACATAGAACCTGATCGCTTTAGCCAGCGGCCACATCACACTTAAACCCACATGATAGGACAAACTTCTTAGTTGCTGGATCCTGAATTATCGAGGTGGCCGAAAAGGCGTGTATAACCTAGTCTAGAAAATCTTCGTTCGTTGTCCTTTTGAGATTCGATCGCAGTCTGCAAAAGCCGAGCATGGCATTTCATGTGGTAGGTTGGGTTGTCTGGAGTCTATTTGAACCTGCCTCTTCGCAAAGGATTTGACCAAGTGCAATAGGAGATGATATGGTCAATTGCCAAACGCTCTCTACGCTTTGTGGTATGCCTCCCGGGAAGTACTCTCGACCATTGTGTACGAAATACAGAGTCTAATGATGCCATTGCACTATAATATAGTTAGTTAAGAAGGGATATTTCCATTTCTTTCAAGAAGGCGTTGTGTAAATGTCCCTCGTGTATCCGAATATTTGATCGGTGAGATGTAACAGGCATTGTATCATTCTCCAGATAATTTCTACGATAGGCGCCTCGCTTGAAGATTGTTAAGGCCTTGATGGGCTCTTGGGAATTTTGTATATCTTGTCACACATCTCATCTGTCAATTTCTTCTAATCAATTTTGTAGTATATGCGAGGGCATTATGAACAGCGCTGGAATGAGGCATTGTACAAGAATCTTTTACAAGGTATCGAGTGCTAGGTCTGAGAGGAACGCCAGCATCAATTATAGGTCGTAAACCATGACTTAATCGGAACACTACTCAGAGAGTGGCCCCTTCATCATGCACCACACTTCTTTTCTCCTCTGTGACCACAGCCCGTGCACTCCTCACCTCTTCATAATTGAATCTCGCTCTTCTCGCCACAATAGACACGTCCGGTCCGAAGATAAGATCCATATCCTCAAGTTGGACACCTTTCGTTTCGGGAACAAACATCCAAGCAAACGCCACTGCCAACACGGTGCAACATCCGAAGAACAGAAAAGTGCCATACTTGATGCCAAGAACCATATGTGGAAGCGAGTAGACGATGACAAATTGGGTCAGCCATTGAATGCAAACGCAGAACGCCATACCCGCAGTTCTCACGCGGGTGGGGAGCACCTCGGAGCAGAAGAGCCAGGGCACACCGTTCCAGCTCAAGCCGTAGAAGAGAGCGTAGATATATACCATTGCAACCGCGGCTCGCGCACCGGAGTCAAGGGGCGGTGTGCGTTCGAACGAGTGGGAGATTTTGGAGTAGCCGGCTAGGTAGAACATGGCGATACCGGCCCCAACGCCGCCGATGAGGAGCAAGTTGCGGCGTCCTACTCTATCGACGAGGAAGCCTGCATAGAGAATGGTCGCGATCATTTTAATGATGCCAAAGATGCCGGTTGCGAGCAACCCGTTAGATGTTCCCGTGAAGCCGATTGAGGTAAAGATTGTTGGAGAGTAGTAGTTGATGGCATTGATTCTGGAAGACATGGTCAGTATTTGGAAGTGGGGTTGAAAGTTTACAACGACAGCGCATACCCAGTGAAGTTCTGAAAGATCATCATAGCGCACGAGATGATGATTCTTCCACGGATACCCTTCGCAAACACCTCTTTTCCGATTTGCTTCCAATTTCGAGACGACCCAGTTGCTGCGACCTCCCCTTCAATCGCATTCTCAACAACCGAGAGCTCATGAATAACCCAGGGGTGATCCTCAGGGAGGTTGCGAACCCAAGAGAGTGCTTTAGCGGCAGCCTCATTCTTCCCTTGGGAGACAAGCCATCGTGGCGACTCAATCATAGGGAACATACTGAGAATCAAAAGGCCAGCTGGAACGAATTGAACTGCTACTGGCACGTGCCATTGCTTCTCCTCTGTAGCGCTGATGTTCTTGTTCACGCCGTAGTTGACCCAGAAGCCAAAAACAAGGGCGATTTGGAGCATGATCTCAAACACGCCCACTAGTCTCCCTCGAATTAACGCTGGCGAGCATTCAGATACGTAGATGGGCAGAATCATGGCGCTGGAGCCCACACCCCATCCTGTGAAAACACGACCCGCGTAGAGCAGGTCTAGGCGGCCGATCATCTGGAGGATTGCGCCGATGGTGAAGACGACGGCCGAGAACATGATGGTGGGCTTGCGCCCAAAACGCTCGGCGAGGAAGAAGCCTGCTGCTGACCCAAAGAAGGCGCCGGCTTGGAATGTCGACACGATGTTGGACGAGAGGTTAGCTTTGGCTTGCTTGGTAGCTTGTTTAAGACCAAACGTGTGTTGGAACGACGGGAGATTGAGTGTGCCACCGATGAATGCAGAGTCGTAGCCGTACATGGCGGAGGCCTAAGAGAATCAAATTAGTGAATGGGGTTCAAAGTGGTTGCACATAAATAGGTTATGACAGCCTGGGTCGCTCATACCCATGACGCAGAGAATGCAAGCGCATATGGCCGCCAGCCATAGATCTCGTTCGGCGCTTCCTCTCCGGGCCTCTCCTTTAACGCAAAGATGTTCCGCATGGTTTCAATGAAGGGACAATCGTGATAGCTGATGGGGTCGCGCAGATTGAGGAGGAAAGATCTTCCCAGAGATCTGGTCTAGCACCTTTATGCAGGGGAAACATGGCCATGTAGATGTCGGTAGCGACTCGGCACCCGGCAGGTGGATAATGGATGGATGAATGCTGATGAGGTGGATGAATGCTAATGAGGTGGACGAGAACAAGGCTGTTGATCACTGCAAGGCCCCTAAAAATGGCCTAGTGTTGCTTCAAGGAAAAAGGGTAGTGCGGGGAGATTTCCCCAACCCGCCCGCCTTTGTCTTCCTCTGCACACCTCACCGCCCTAAAAGTAACATCGCGCCCCGAATTAAGTATGCCGATAGTCATGGACTACAGGGCTATCGGCATCGCGTGGATAAAACATCATCCACCGTGATAGACTGACTCAGATCGTCTTCTACACTCATACTACCGGGTTTCCAATTCCGTGCGATCTCCCTCGGTTACATTCTTCATTTGTTTGAGCGCCAACAACAATTTGGATACTCTAGACATCTATCTTGCTGTGTCTGCAGTGCTTATTGTCCGAACACGATGAGCTCACGACCTCTCCCTTCTTTCGATGAGCTGCCCCTCGACAAATCCGGCCCACCTGGCAATGCATGGGGTCTTTGGGGCAAGAACGATGAGCTAGGGATGTTGAATAGAATTACTCCAGCCACTGTTACCGCCGCTGCGTCTGAGATTAAGGAAGGAGTTCGCGTATCACTCGACTGGCCGCTAGACAAGCCTTCTTTTCCCGCTTTCGATCGTCAACGGTTTCAGCACGAGATCCTCAATAAAGCACCCATGACAATGAACGACGATGCCATCTATATCAACACACAGAGCAGCACACAGTGGGATGGCTTTAGGCATTACGGTTATCAAGGAGCGAAAATGTTCTACAACGGCTATGGCCAAGCAGATTTTAAATCTGGAACAGGCCCGCTAGGCATTAACGGTATGGAAGAACTGGGCCTGCTCTAATCAGGTGATTTCGCAACCACTGATAGTGAGTAGTATTCGCGCAGAAGGGTGGCATTACTGGACGAGGCGTTCTCCTCGACTGGTATACCTGGGCAAAACGTAATAACATACGTCTCTCCCCCTTCCAAACTGGTGCTGTTGAACTTCCACACTTGAAGTCAATCATCGCGGAAAACGACATCACACTCCGCCCTGCGGACATTCTCTTCATACGTATTGGTTTCACGGCCGAATACAATGCGCTTTCTCTCGAGCAGAAGGAAGCCTTCCCCGATCGAAAACCGGGGGGTTTGTTGGGCCTCGAAGCGACTCGAGAGAGCTTGCAATGGCTCTGGGAAAATCAATTCGCGGCTATTGCGTCCGACGCCGCGGGATTTGAGCGTGGCCCTGCGACTGGATCGTACAACGACCCGGACGTGAGCATTCACCAGTGGTGCCTTGCTGGCTGGGGTCTGCCACTTGGAGAGCTGTTCGATTTGGAGGAGTTGGCGGAGCAGTGCCAAGAAAGGAAGAGGTGGACATTTTTTTTGCAAAGCATGCCATTGAAGGTATGCTATAGAGCTAGCTAGCCAGTAAGGGAAAATGGGAAGAGCGTATCTACTGACGTTTCTGCAGATACCTGGTGGTGTTGCGAGTCCAGCCAACGCGGTTGCCATCTTATGAGTCGTCTCGCTAGACCGTCTTCACCTCGAATCGTTTTCTTCTCTTGTGGAAATCGCAGATTTGGTTGAATATCTTCTCCCCCAAACAGCCCGGTATCTTAAAACTATGTGATGTAAGAAATCGGTACAAGGGATGGCAAAGACCTTCAACACGAGTTGAAAAGAGACAGAAGCGAATGAGAAATCAACGACTCTAATTGAGTGGAGGAAGCGATGTTGATTTCGGAGCGGACGTTGGACCTCGGGAGTCTTACAAACAGTACCGAGACAAGTTGTAGCCGCCTAAAATATCCTTTCCGAGCCGAATAGTTGGAATGTTAAACAGTCAGGGTAGAGCCATCTTCCACACGAACATCTCTAGAAGAAGGTAAAGGTGTTAGCATATTTTGGCGCATTAACCTTGATCATGTTTCAAGCTTCTTGTCCATATACCTCTCTTGTATTGGCTTACGGACATTTGCCATCGTGGAGTAGAGGTGGGGCCATATCCGCGGGGCGGTCATAACACCGCCACACGGACACGGACTGGTAACAAAGCGCATCGCTCCTCAAGCTGTACTGCCATTTGTTATTGCGCATTATCTTTCGCCTTGTCTCTTACTGTGCGTGATGCTTTGAATACTCGACCACCTTCAACACAGTCGTTGAGCTTTGCTTCACGGCGCTTTGATCGCGGTCCGCAACGCCGGAAACGAACGAAGGCCTGGGGCGGACATTTTGTCATCGGACAACCGAAGCGTTTCATGCAGACGTTTTCATCCCCAGCCCGCTCACTGATCCGTGCAAGTCCGTCCCCTTCGTCTGACCTCCCTCTCCACCGCCACTCGTGCTAAACAACAGACAAGCTTTGGTTCGCATATCGCCTACTGGTTGCACTACTGTCTATGCAATCGGAACATGCGCACGATCTATGCGTCTTCCTGCAACCTTAAACGTACTATGCAGATCCTGGCTTCACGGCCAGGAATAACGCCATTCCGCCATTTCATCACGATGTTTACATTGAGTCACCACTCACTTCAGCTATGAGATGGCACAACGTCTGCGGTGTATCGTTTTTCTTGCCCTTTCATTCCGTGCAGCATCTTTCAACTCGACGAGTCGTATGGTGGCGTACACATTGGTATTCTTCACACCCACGCTCTCAAGCAACCGCAAGTACGACTTAAAATCTAGAACATCATGCGCAAGCGTGCGCTTTCGCTCTTCGGATCCTCCATTCGGCTGTGGTGAACCGCTGGACCATTCCACAGTGGCTGCGAAGATCCGTTTCTCATTTCCGGATATCACTCCGACGCCTTAAGTAAGCCAGTAACAGCATCTGGCCAATCACAGCCCGAGGACCGCGTCAACTCTCGAAACTGCGGTAATCGTCAGTATCCTGGAAGTTTCCAAGCTCATAAGATAACGTTAGAAGGATCTGATGTAGCCTGAATATCGGCCGTCAAATGTTTCTGAAGGATTTTGGCCCTGGTGGCGCGAGGTCCGCTGCGTAGGTATGTTTGTATAAGTATGTTACAACATCTATCTGCTTTGTCGATCCATCACACACACTGAGATTGATTCTCTACCACATTCATTTTTCAAACGTTTCAGTTCTTTGCACTCTTTTTGAAGTTGAGCTTCACCTTTGTTCATTGTTTCATCCTCTTGTTCATTCGTTCATTCAACCCTTTGTTCATTCGGTCATTCATTCATACATACACTCATTCACACCCTCGTTTATATATCCGCTCTTCTCACTCCTAGAGACTCGAGATCTAGACCATTTCTAAAATGCTTCCTAAGTTTCTTCTCCTCGCCGGCGCTTTGCAGGCTGCCCTAGCTACTGCCCATGTCGAAAAGGCCGACGGCAAAGGCGTCCTCGTCGACCTTAACAGCCCTGGCTATTCTCACAAGCACCTCATGCCTATCAAGCCTCAGGACAAGATGAACATGACTGATCCCGGTCATCAACACAAGAGCGGCCATCACCACAGGCCTCAAAACAAAATGAATATGACTGATCCTGGCCATGAACATAAAAGCGGCCATCACCACAAGCCCAACCATAGCCACAAACATCACCACGGCAATGGCATGAAAGGCAAGCTCCATGGTGGACCCGAGAAGTTTAACCAGACTGGAAATCAAGCCCCCGGTAAGCCGAGCAAGGGTTACCATAGTCTCGAAGCTCGCCAGGTTGGCGGAAACGCCATTCTGGCTAATCGCTGCTACTACGACGTTTGGGTGTGGAGCGTTGAGGAAGGCGTACGTATCTCTTCATAATCTATTGCTGGCCTTCTACTCACACACCAACAGTACAGCAGCCAGGCCATCTATGTCCCTGCACGCACCATCTACTCTGAGCCCAAGCGCGCGCCTGCGAACGGCGGCGTTGTGCTCAAAGTATCACGCACGGACCAGCTCGTCGGCGGCCAGCAGACTCAATTCGAGTACGCGACTTCGAACAACGTCATCTACTACGACATCTCATTCGTGGACTGCGCGGTTGGAGAGTCGGCAGCAAACTGCCCCGGCTGGGACAACGGACTGAACATTGGGTCGCCTGAGGTACGCAATCCCATTTCCCTCTCCCATCTGCACCTCCAAATGTTTGAGTGATCCCGAGCCCGACTAACTTGACCCCAGCCCGCCTGCCAAGTCGTCAACTGCCCATCGAACAACTACTGCCCGACGCAAGCCTACTTCGTCGACACGCCGCTGCAGAAGCTGAACATTGCCGAACCCGTCTTCGGCTGCGGCACCGCGGGCACTGGCATGGATATCTACTTCCACACCTGTAGCGATACCCCCCAGCTGACGAAGCGCGAGCTGAGCAAGAAGAGTGTCGCGGGGAGGATCCCCGTCGAGTAGGCGTGAGTGAGGAATGAAATGGCTGACGAAGGGATGCGGTGGGGATTTGGATTGACTTCTATATATATATACTCTTTTGGGATGGATTGTTTGGCGTTGGAGGGATTGGGTAGAATATGGCTGTTAGGGCCGAAACGTTAGCGATGCTGCCTTTGATGCGCGATGAGGCAGCACGAACGCGAACATGTGTTTTTGATTATCTCAGCTATGTTTCTCCACTGGCCACCTTCGTGATGGTCGTAGCTTCGGCTTTTGCCCAGATTTGAATCGTCCTCATATCGAAAAAATCTTAGATCGAGGTTATCTATCTTAGCCCTTTGCGGTCACGCATACGGATAAATTGGTGTTCTCAATGAATAGATTGTTCTCTCTTCTGGAACACCGAAGTAGTCTTTGGCAACTACAGCAGTGCTTTGCAGAGCCGGCCTAAATCGTCTTGCCCACTAACTGAAATTGGATATAGCGTAATAACATTAGCCTAGCTAATCAAATCTGAGCTCATTTTCGGGTTGCCAATATCTTCGACTTTAAGTTGTTTCGTTAAGTTTGGGTCATAACGCTTTCATATAAATAGAACTGCGACCAGAAGCAGTCCTTGTCTAAGCAGCAACTACTGATGCTTTACTAATTCCACTGGTCCCACATAGCTATGTCTACCCCACACATAGTAATAAACTAGCGAAAACGAGACAATGAACCCGAAGAGCAACGAGCTCCAATTCATCGAAGCAGGCGTCGGATGCGGTGCCCCAGGAAAGAAGAGAAAAATAAAGGCTAGCGACAGAAAGCTCAATGCAATGCCATTCACTAAAATCCCCCCTCTCCCAAGGTTGAAGCGAGAGGGTAGGAGCGGTTCCCCGCGCACACGCTTCGCAAACACGCAGGCGATTGCCACAATGTAGGAGGATACCAGTCCGAGCTGACCCAGTGATGTGATGACATTGAAGGCAACTGTAGAACCAGCAATGATGAGCGAGAGCAATGTGGTGAAGAGGAGGGTTACGAGGACAGCGTTTACGGGGACGTCCCAGCCAGGCCGCACCTAAGGGAATGTCAGTCACTTCCAAAACATATTTGAGAGGGGAATTTGTCTTGCTCACTTTGGCAAGGAAACTCGAGAATGGAAGGCCCTTGTCACGCGCAAACGCGAAGAGCTGCCGAGATGAGGTAGTGATCTGATTGACGGAGCAGAATAGGAGCAGTAAACAGAGAACTGCGGTCATGACCGACGTCCCGGCTTGTGACTCTGTAGCATTGAATAGAACCTGGATCCATGGCTGTCCAAATCGCGTTCCAAGGATCGCGGGGATGTCGCTGCCGAGTGTGGACATGATGGTGACGGTCATGACAAAACCCATGGCGTAGTTCACAATGGCGGTGGCTACCATGGCTCTCGGCAGCACCCACGCTGCGTCCTTCAGTTCCTCGGACAGATGGCAGGAAGAATCGGAGCCAATGAGGGTCACAATGGGCCCAAGAATACCAACGAGTGTTGACAAGCCCACATTGCCCCATCCGCTATTGTCCTCAAATTTTGTCCAGACGGTCTTAGGATCGGAGCGCGGAGCCATGACCCATAGTACGACAAGGAAGGTGACGAATCCAAAGATATGAAGGATTAATCCAACGCCCTCGATCAAGGGAAGCTTCCTGACAAAGATGGTGTTCCAGACAATAGCAAACATGGTAATGGCGATACACAACAGTGTGCTATGCCATCCTTTAATAGCGTATGAGGGCACGTTCAAGGCAATTAAGCCTTGCAGTTGCTGGGTCGTGGCGAAGGCTGTTGTTGCCATGGCCGCTTGCCATCCAACTGCACACAGCCATCCAACCATGTAGCTGAGGAACTTCTGGTGTTTTCGTGGGGCCATTTCGGAGACCCAATGGTATTGTCCTCCAGAGGTGGGTGCCCTATGATTGGTCAGAATTGCTCGTAAGACTCTGTCAGCACTAGAGTGCCTTACATGGACGCCATTTCCGCCATGGAAAGCATCACGAAGAACATGCCAAAGCAGACGGTAAGGAACATCCAAATGCCACCAGCCGTCCCACCGTTACTGAGCGGAATGCCAATGATACTGCGAGGCTGAATATCAATAACCGGGGACTTAATCAGGAGGATTGGATAACGCTTACACCAAAGCATATTCCCAGGTGCTCCCAAGAATCACGGCATACCCGAAGATGGACATAAACTTAAAGTTTCGCTATTGGAACTACAGTCAGTATGATACGCAAACGCAAAGTTTCTACAGTTGGAGTGGAGAGTGGCACTTGCCCTCAGTTCTTGGAGCTTTCCCATCCGGTCCATGTCGACCTCATCGTGCTGACTACCACTTGTTTGTTTCTCAGGCATTGTCGTTAGATTTGCATCCTCAACGCTTTTGTCACCCTTAACGTTGACATGGTGAAGCTCAACGGCATCGGCGCCCTTGGATGATCCGCCGAGGGACATGATGGACACAGAGAATTTCCTATGGGGCTGTAGAAAAATGAAGGAAGCAAGACCCGAGGGTATGGGATGAGGCGTGTAGTGGAAGTTTGTTCGCGGCATGTTATATAAATACCGAAGGATAGGCCGACCCCGCCGTATTTCGCGCTTGGAGCGGCAGTCCCATTCGCTACAGTGATGTTACCCGACCCATGAAATGCCTGCACTGTTCGGCTGTTGAGCTCTTGGCAGCTTACGCCGGACAGGGTCCATGACAAGAATCATCTTTTCTTTTTTTTCAGCTTCTGTACACAGTAGATTCTGGCGTGGCTCCGCAAGCTCGAGATTTCTTTTTAGCAAAAGGAGGGTCCAGTGCTCGATCCACGGGGAACCACGACGTTGAAAGAAATGAAGTTTGCTGGAGCGTTGGCACGAGGTGATTTGAATTAAGATTACTCTGGTGTTTCGAGAATGTTGGGGAAATAGCCGTGGCATCGCCAAAGCAAGCAAGTGACGCGTAGCGAAGCGAAACTTGAACCTTATTTGACGTTTCCAGGGTTTTAGTTCGCTGTCGGCAGGAGGGCCCCGGATCACAGTTCCCCGTTCCCCGTCCCGTCCCTTAACATTCGGACACGCCCGCATGGTGTCGCGCTACGGCACGCATCGCTCCCCGTCGAGTCTGCCGGACCCCAGTTCCGTCCACTGAGAAGGCAGGATATGATAACTGCCTTGAGGAGCGATACCAAGGACGTATGAGAAAAGCTACAGACAGCAGGCGGCACGGTCTTTGCGCCATCTTCCGCCCCATAAGCGGGTTGCGGCAACAGAGTACAAGTACTCGGACGATGTGTCCATGTCCGTCGAGACACCATGGCGAGTCCCACCCTGGCTGACGATAACCGCTTCGCCCGTTTCAACGATGAAGATCACAGCGCGCCAATGTGGATTGCCTCCATTCTCGCAATCGTCTTCGCATATTTGATCATGGCAATTCGACTTTTGTTTGTCAAGTGGAATATGTATGGCTTTGACGATGTGGTCCTTACGATGGCTCATGTTAGTGTCGAAAGTCTCTTCCTAGACTCCCGGCTAACTAGCGCGAAGCTCCTAGGATTGGGAATGTGGGCCTCACTCTTTTCGTCGTTAGACAATGGCCTGGGCCAGGCATTGAAGCTGCTCGATGCGACGCAGATATCGCACATGAATCAGGTGAGTTGGTTCTCGTGTTTCGATTACCTCGACATAACTCATTTTTTTTTCTAGGCCTACTTCGCAAGTCGGATTCTTCTCTTCCTCGCACTCAGTCTGTCCAAATGCTCCGTTCTCATCTTCATCCAAGGCATTTTCAGCCACATGGATCATGTCAGACTTGTCGTCAATGTCACGATAGGCGTCGTCGTTCTATGGGGAGTTGCAGGTGCACTGGCAGTCTCGATTGGTAGCTCGCCTGACACCATTGTGGGTGATCATGAAGCCTCTCATCGCGTTAATGATGTGAGTTCTCATCCACAATTGCTGTTAAGGGAGGTCATTAACCATGATCACAGGTTATTCGGCTACGAGTCATTACTGTCATTGACGTAATTACAGAAGTTGTGATCTTTCTGCTGCCGCTCATACCCCTCCTGAAACTTCAGATGCCATGGCGGCGCAAGTTTCTTGTTATGATAGCATTTTCATTCCGTATTCCGTACGTAAAATCCTTTCAATCGCTTCTTCCGTGCGATACGCTTGTTGCTAACAAAACATGGGTAGCAACATTGTCTCCTCAATAATGCACCTTTCCCGCTATACCGAGTTCGTCGACGATGGCCGCGGCATCTCAATATCCGGACCGGTGGTCTGGCAGAACATCCTCTTATCTTACAGTCTCATGTCTGCGACGATCCCAGCGCTCAAAGGCTTCATGGCGAGCTTTATTACGGGCGGCATGGGATACACAAACGATATGAGCGGGGGAGGAGGAAGCAGCGGAAACAGCAATAGCTACCGCATGCTAACGCTCAATTCGGAGGGGAGGGTCAAGGACAAGATGACCCTTTTGCCGGAGGGAAATCCAAAGTCTACTGCATTGGTAACCTCGATCCCGCGTACGCCCGAAGACTCGGCAAGGAGTGGAACGACGAGAAGGACGACGCAGACGCAATGCCCCGCTGAGAATGTGCAGGAAACCGAGTCAATTGCCAGCCACGGTTCACAGAAGACCATCATGCGGAAGGACTGGGGGATTACGCGGGCGTAGTAGTGTCCAGCTGCTCTCTAAAGTTAAGCAGAAGCCTTGAATCCTGGTTTCTCCTAACTGCAGATCTTTGTCTCAAGTTCCCGAAAGTATTAAGTCGAGCACAAGTGAGCGTCCAAGCTCCAGAGGCTTGACCTCATTACAAGCCACAACAAGAGGGAGCTTGATCTTGAACTGGGGAAAGAAGGCGAAGTTCGCAACTGCGTCAGTGAAACCCCCAGTGGTATGTCTTGTCTGTCCTATTACAACGGAATTGTTTGCTGGAGGCCAGGCTTACCCGCTGAGATGATTATCTCTGCTCGTACCTACGCTCTTTCGCAACTCATGCAGCGAGCGAGGCTGAAGGATCTGGGCAGTCTTGCTCCCGCACTATGCCTGTGTATATATCTAAGACAGATGCTAGATGGCGGGGCACTCGTGTTGACTGGCACACTCGCACAAGAATCGGGAGCGAAGTGTACGACTTAGTCTCCCTGTTGAGGTCTTGTTAGCTAGCTACAATCGTTTATGCGATATGAAGTGAAAAGTAAAGAAGTTTTGCTCGCGAGCCTGTGGCTTTCGATGAGGAATGGAAGGAACGATGCCGCCAAGAAACAAGAAACTAGCTTGGTCCGCGGATTCCGGATGGATGAACAGGCACGTGACACGGTAACACCTCGCCTCAAGTCCGTCACCACATCACGTATCCATCTTCGTCTAATTCTTTCACACCGCATGGGATCCTCAGACAGCATTGCGATAGATCCTAGTTGCAGTCCATGACTTTGGGTGAGCTGCAATGCAGCCTAACAAGGGTGATGGGCGGTGAGAAGATTTTAATGACTCGTCTCAGTCCCTGATTGCGTGCACGCGTTGCCTGACCAGAAATAAACATACAACTTCCTCTCAACTGATGGATTATATTAATCAAAGGAAGGTACTCCGCATCCTCGTTATAATTTACTCCACAGTCTACTGTTGCGAACTCTGAGATCAATGCTTACACTACCAGACTCGCATGCGCTTTGGTGCCGTCCAAATTGATACTGGAATGTTATTCCTCTCGACATCCCTTTGTTTGTTTTATGGTCTTTGTTAGTAATTTTTGGTAGAGTGTTACCAGTTTTGCCACTTTATGAATCTTTTATGTGACGTTAGTGATGTTTCAGGTAAAGCCCTAAGAGCATAATAATTCAATTCAACAGAAGAAGACCTTACGTGTTTATCGAGACGGTTAGTTTAAAACAGGGTTTCCATACAACGTAGTCGCATAGCAGAACGTGACAATCAGGAAGCCAACTGCGCAGCCTTCCGAATTGTAGCCATTACAGTGTATACTAAAACACGAAAACACGACTACTGAGGCTGTTGACTAAGATTAGTCAAACAAAGCTTAGAACCTTGTGGGTACGTGTTCTTAGAAAGGTCTTTAGGGCTCGAATTTTACGAGAATATTTTTTTGTATATCTTCTCGAATTACGGCATGGAGCTAGAGAACATATATATCGCCCGAGCCCGCGACTCGTATCGGCCTACTCATCGACTGGCGCCGGCTACCCCACAAATACCACCACAATACCTCGCAACATGGTCTCAAGCGCGTTTCCCCAGACCCTCGGTGTCGAGTCACCAGGTTCTCTTCGCCGCTTTCCGTATAGCCGTCGCGCTGCATACCTCATTGGGATCCCGTATGATGCGACGGGTTTGCCATTGGCCTTCAGGCCCGGGACTAACGAACCGAGACCTCGTGCAAGTGCGACCGAGGTGGGGAAAGCTGTGAGCGTGATGTTAGTAGTTATGCCGCGGATAACATGTTAATTTCTAGGCGCGTAACACCCAGGTACTTATGATGACGACCTATCCGTGCTGATTCTCGGTGATCAGACCGAGCGACGAGCTTACCCGCCCATTAGGTTGCTCTTCTAAATTGTAACGAACAATGGCCACCGCCGCAGTTCAGCCGTTGGCTGAGATCCCCGTTCCCGACG
The DNA here is from genome assembly GCA_010093585.1 of Melanomma pulvis-pyrius CBS 109.77. Lineage (NCBI taxonomy): Eukaryota > Fungi > Ascomycota > Dothideomycetes > Pleosporales > Melanommataceae > Melanomma > Melanomma pulvis-pyrius. The sequence goes on from MU001843.1 coordinate 14,047, forward strand.
TGGACAAGTGCCAGGTCGACATTAAGACCGAAGAGAAAGCCGAAGAGCAAGCGCCACTCCCCTTCGATCCCGCCGCCCTCAAAGATAAGTACATTAGCGAACGCGACAAGCGACTGAAGAGCGGCCAAGGTGTAGAACAATATATCCAACTTGATGGAGATCTTTCACACTACCTTGTCGATCCTTGGGTGGAGCCGGGATTCGAGAGGGAATCTGTCCAAGAAGAGGTCGATGTGGTCATCATCGGCGGAGGATATGGCGCCCAGGTCGTCGCGGTGCGGTTGATGGAGGAGGGCATAAGGGACTTCAGGATCATCGAGAAAGCTGGCGACTTTGGCGGAACTTGGTATGAATCTAAGGTTAGATAAGATCATCTATAGTCACTAAATTACAATAGGTACTGGAACCGCTACCCTGGCGCGCAATGCGACATCGAATCTTACATCTACATGCCGCTCCTGGAAGAAGTCGGATACATGCCTACGGAGAAGTATGCACGGGCTAAGGAGCTCCTCGCCCATTCTCGCAGGATCGGCGAAAAGTTCGACCTCTACTCCCGCGCCCTATTCCAGACAGAGGTGAAGTCCTTGCGCTGGAACGAGGACGAAGGCCGATGGCTGACGAGTACAAGTCGCGGTGATAGTATCAAATCCCGTTTCGTCATCCCAGCTGCCGGCCCACTCCACAGACCAAAACTCCCGGGCTTGAAAGGCATTGAAGACTTCAAAGGTCACTCTTTCCACTCTAGCAGATGGGACTTTGATTACACAGGCGGCGATCCTGCCGGTGGCCTCGAGAAGCTGAAGGATAAGCGGATCGGCATCATCGGTACTGGAGCGACTGCGGTTCAGATTGTTCCGCATCTAGGAGAGTGGGCGAAGGAACTATACGTCTTCCAGCGCACACCGTCCTCGATTGACGTCCGAGGTAACAAGCCCACCGACCCAGCTTGGGCTGAGAAGCAAGAGAAAGGCTGGCAGCAGAAGCGCATGAACAATTTCGACAGCGTGGTGAACGGAGGTATGGAGCCTGAAGATATGGTTGCCGACGGCTGGACCGACATCATCCGAGAACTCCTTACTAAAAAGCTACCCGAAAACTTGACGCCCATTGAGGTAGCAGCTGAGCGCCAACTCTCCGACTTTCGCAAGATGGAACAAGTGCGCGCGCGCACCGACTCGCTCGTAGCGGACAAAGAAACCGCCGACTCGCTGAAGCCATGGTATAATCAATTCTGCAAACGACCTTGTTTCCACGACGAGTATCTGCAGACATTCAACCGACCGAACGTGAAGCTCATCGACACGAAAGGAAATGGCGTCGATCGCATCACCGAGAAGGGCGTCGTCGCTAATGGCGAGGAGTACGAGATCGAATGCTTGATCTATGCGACAGGGTTTGAGCTCGCGACAAACTGGACACACCGAACAGGGTTTGAAATTTACGGTCGGGATGGTCTTACCATCACCGAGAAATGGGCGGACGGCGCAAGCACACTGCATGGCTGGAGCTCGCGTGGCTTCCCAAACTGCTTCTTCGTGTCAGTCGTGCAAGCAGCTCTGACGCCGAACTTCATGCACGTCACTGGCGAACAAGCGAAGCATTTCGCGTACGTCATATCTGAGTGCCAAAAGCGAGATATTCGCACCATCGAGCCCACGAAGGAGGCCGAGGAAGACTGGTGTAATACTATTGTTGCGGGCACTGCGATACGAGCCGAGTTCTTCAAGGAGTGCACGCCGGGATACTACAACAACGAAGGGAAACCAAGTCTGACGGCAGCAAGGAATGCAACCTATGGGGGCGGAAGTTCTGCATTCTTGAAGATCCTAACTGAGTGGCGAAAGGCGGATGATCTCGCTGGGCTGGATATTAGAACATGCCCCACCAAAGGGCATGCTGTCGAGGAGAACGAAGTGGAAAAGAAGCATTTGCAAGAAGAGAAGATGACAGCGCAAGATGATAATGGAACGGAGAAGATTTCACCAACAGATCAGGCGTTAGAGGAGAAGGAATGGGATGAACCGATCAAAGAGCAGGCGGTTAATGGGACCCAGGAAGTCGTCTTTCCAGCGAACTTGGTTAGCCCCGTGGGCGACGAGAGAACATTGGTGCAGAAGTATACGGATCTGCAAGCAAAGCATCAGTCGGAACTAAATGATCTGTTGAATCAGCAGAGGCTGGAGGTGGCGCGGTTCTTGAAAAGCGAAGGATTGAGGCGAGAGATATCATTACGAACATAGCAATAGCGAATGGTGGGGAGGGAGGGAACGGAATGTATTGAGCGACGCATAGCTATTACGAAATTTTTGTCTCTTGATCATCGCATTCTTCCACTCGCATTTGGACCGAAGTGAAAATTGTAAATGTGGTGCAAAGAAAGATTTTGAGAGTGTGCAGTCCGGATACCGCCGGCTGCTCCCGGCCCGCTCCCACCTCACCAATAGCATCCACATCAAGCAACAAAGTCCATCCACTCACCCCAAACACCAAGGATCCGTATCGCATTTCCAAATCAGGAAATCGAAACCATCACAATATGATCTCCGCTCCGGATATCGCAGGCTTCTGTGAAATCTGTCAACTCGAAGTATGCCACTCTCAAGATCAGCAACCTCTCGATAGAATGGAGAAGGGGAAACGGACATACAAATGGCGAGCAATTCCATTCTATTCGATTGAATTATTAACGTTAGTTTAAGTGACCTTCATACTATGGCGCCGACATGCACATCGACAACAATCTCTCTCCCGACGCTTACGCTCTCAGGAGCACGCGTCGCGCTCGTCGCAGCCGAACAACGTGCCCATGAAATTGGCGTTCCAATGTATGTTTCTCTTTTATTTTTCATTTCTTTTCTCATCTAATTTCACTTTTAGGAACATAGCCATTGTAGACTCCTCGCTGCACCTGCTCAACTTCGTGCGTATGGAGGGTGCGAAATTGACATCCATCTCCATTGCGATGGACAAAGCCTTCACCGCGGCTGGGCACCGCATCCCCACATCCAGCTACAAGGAGAACGTTTGGCCTGGGGGAGTGGCCTTCGGGCTTGGCACAAGCAATGGAGGACGTTTCTGCACGATTGGAGGTGGTGTGCCGATTGTAGATGAGAAGGGGAAGGTGCTCGGAGCGGTCGGTTGCTCCACGGGGACACCGAGCCAGGATGAAGATGTTGCTTCCGCAGGCAGAGAAGCTGTGTTGGTACAGTTGAGAGAAGAGAGGATAATATTGCAGGAAGAGGATAGAGAACGGAGCCCCCAGCAGACGAAGCAAGCGAAGAGGAGGATTGATGGTGAACAATTGTCGGAAGTTGAAAGGGTCTCGAAGAGAACTAGAGCGGAAGTCACGCCGCCAGCTGAAATTGAAATCGAAAGAATGATACCTGTTGAATGAGATGAGCACGATCTCAAGATTAGTACATCAGACTTCCCCGCCACCATGTGGGTGGATCTACACCATCGCCTGACGTAAGGACAATGTTACTCCTGCCTGTAGTCTCCGCACTTTTAATCAATGTTTCCTATACAAAGGTGATTCGCCTCGCCGTTCAATGACGAATCTAACAACCCACTCTCGACACAGACCTTTTTGAATGCCCCACCTTTGACCCCAACATGCTAGTGCCAGAGCTCTTAACACAACAGCAATATCCCTACGTCATGGATGGTGGTTGTTCTGAATCTTGAAACTGATTCTATCGATGCTCCGCATGAGCCACTGAATGGGCTAGTTGTGAGATCCGGGCCCAGAAACTAGCCTCAATAGTTATCAAAAACATGTTACTAGAAGATCAATAAGTCTGAAGAGATGGATTCAAGTAGTCGCTCGTGTATAGCACATATTGTCTCCCTCTCGAATTTGGGGAAGTGGGGAAAAGATTTGCGTTACACTCTTGTAGTAGTCAGGATGCGATTGAGCAATTCTTTGTGAATTTGGAAAGAGCGTCGTACCCAGCATGAAGGCTTAAGAAATTTGTGTATATCAGAAATCCGACGTGGATTTGAGTAAAGGTTGTGTCATTCTGAACAGGAATTGCTGTACAAGCCGTAGATAGATCTCTCTATATCTACTCTTCAAGCTTTGAGAAGTCAGCCAAATAACTGAGCAAATGAAATTGGACTCACCCCCATGACCAAATATCTAGAGATGGAATGCTTCTTCAAATAAAGGCGTGTTAGACACATAGTCCTGTAATTCAATGCGTTGGTAGACTCAGCTGTAGGCAAATAGAAATGATTGTGTATAGCTCATCCATCTAGCTCAAGACATGATGATTACTCAGTCCACTGGTTACATACACTCATAATCTGGGCTCTTTGACTGGTGGAAGTCATTGCATAGACATAGCGAGGTACGCTTTCGCTAACTGAAAACTAGAGAATGACTTACTTTTACGACTAAAATTTGATCAGACCTATTCTGATGACTGAATTACGCGGAGCTTGGATGAGTCTTGGGGGTATAGAAAGAGAAAATTGGGGTCAACCCTTCTTCTTCATGGATACAACTCTTGGGGAAAAAAACTTCTTTTAGATTCTGTTCTCGCATTATGATCAAGGTCTAGATCTCGAAAACTTCAGGCGCTCTTCAATCCCTTGCATCTATAGTCTCAACAATCCTAGTTCTTTACTTCTCCTCCATCTTTTTCAAGTTACTCATTCGATTCTTTAACAACGGAGATTCCCTCCCCTTCTTCTTATCCTGACTATCAACGAAGTCATCGCGATTCGCCCAAATATATAGCCTCGAGCCTTTCTATTCTAGCCTGGCAGGGACGATGAACTCCTCCCAGGAAGGCTGCATCAGTGCGCCAATTGTCTCATCTCACGTGAGAAGAATAACGTGCATTTACTACTGTGTGGTGCTTGTCAGGACTTGAAAATAAGGCTGGGGATCCAACCGAATTGAGCTATAGCTGTACTACCAAGCATCCTATTCCTTTGCAGAAATGCATTTTCGAAGAGTTGAACAACCAGGTGGAACTTGGAATTCTATCAATTGAAGATCTTGAAGACTAGAAAAAGGTGTTCAATGAGAGGATGGATGCATGCTTACGGGGAAAGAAGAAATAGCTAACAGATAAAGAGGCGTACTTGTGCTTCTCCCAGGACCCCGATATTTAGGGCCGCGACGATGTGGATCCCCCAATTACAGCCTGGTACGGAGACCGCTGTTTCGAATTTGAGGGGACCACTTCGGAAGAAGACTAAGCCCGATATATGCAAACGTTGCAAACTTGCATGGTTGCAGCTTAATCCCAAACTCATCAAAGATGTATACATGTCTCAACGTAATAGGGATCAGAATTATCATCCTCTGAGATGAAGTAGCCTCCGGAGGATAGCTGCTATATATAGAATATGTATCTTCTTTTGCCAAGTACTTATCTACTACTATATTCTATGCTTGCGATGATCTAGTTGAATATTACACTTATAAGTGTGCTAAGTAACCTTGGGTATAGTCTCTATTGCTGACAAAAGTCCATAGGTGAATTGAAGTCATGCGTGCGCAACGCTTGACACAAAGCTATTGTAAACAGCCTTGTTGAAATAAACAGCACGGAAAAAGGCTAGGTGTACTAGTAGTCCGGAAGAATTATGTCGTACATTGCTATGGCGGTAAAACCCGGTTTACGCGCGTACTCATTTTACATTCGGATACTAGTCCGCTACTGCAGCCGTATTGACCACGTTGTTGTCATGGGCATTAATTTCACCCGGTGTAATTTCAACACCCTCTGGCCGAGTTTCACCGAAGCGTACTACATCGTATACTCCTACAGGTGATCACGGGAGGAACCGAGTAGGGCGCAAAATCATAATGGAGTGCATGCTTATCCGATCGACACTATACACGGACGCTGACCTTCCGTGTTTACGTTTAGAACAAGCGAATACCAAGCCCAATCAAGCCATGCGAAGCTTTTGTACTGGTAGGATGCTAGAGATAAGCTATCGTGTGAAGGCTTGCTCAGCGCCAACATCTTATAGGCCTGCCTAATGCGGCTTAGCTCCGGGGCTCGCCACATCACCCTCCGGGGTACTCTCTGGACATCTCCCTCTCAGCAACCACCTCGGTAACTAACTCAGGAACATGATTTATTAGACCCCTGCAACTTCCATATTAGCTGAGAACGAGTTGCTACATGGAGTAAGATTCACATCTGCCAAGCCATGTAAAAGCTTCCTTTCACGACATTACCTCCGCTGGCCTTGGACGTCTCTGCCAATGTGAGTAGTCTAAAGCTTGATACGACTCGGCGGTCTCCTGGTGGTGTGTCGGAATTGACCTGGTACGGGCTGCCTTGGATTGTACGATCAGCATGTGGCATCAGGTGGGAGCCAGTAGAGCATCCCTTGATCGAACTGCCTCTTCGGGAATGTGGCGAGCGTTTGAACGTGATGGAGCAGAAGTACTTATATCTCCTATACCTGTCTTCTTGAAAATACATCTACAAAGGCAACTCTCAAGTCAATTTCATAGGTCATCATCATCAACATGCGTTCCAATATCCTCCCAGTCGCAGCCCTTGCTGGTGCAGCCATGGCTGCCTGCCCGCTTTCTGTTAAGATTGTTGGTGCAGCCGATCACATTGCTGAAATCGCGGTCACAAACACCGGCGCTGAGGCCATCACAGTGTTCAAGGGCAACACTGTATTCAGCGAGCACGCTACCAAGGACCTGTTGGTGACTGATGTTGGTAAGTCAAGTGCCCTTAGGCCAAGTCTGCATTACTCTTTCTATCATAACTAACATTGAACATAGATGGGAAGGCACTTCCATTCGAGGGCGTCTACGTCAACTACAAGAAGTCTGGTCTCTCACCCGATATGTTCCAAGTAATCGAAGCTGGGGAAACCGTCACAGCTTCTGTCAACGCCGCCAAGTCCTACAAGCTCGCTGGTGTCACCAAAGCCCACGTGACCGCTATCCAGGGATTCAAGTACACCACTGGATCCACTGCTCCTACCACCTTGAAGGACCTGTCGTTCTGCGAGACCTCCAGCTCCAGCGCCGCCATTACTCCGGATCAGAGCAAGGTTGCTGCGTAAGAGTCTTTGCCACCTCGAAGCAGTTCTTTCAACTAATTATCTTCAGTGAGCATATATCTAAGCGCGAGGAGCCTAGAGCCTCCGGCCGCATCCAGAAGCGCGCCGTGACCTACTCCTCATGCACCACCGCTCAGACCACCTCGCTCAAGACCAGCGTGGCGGACGCCATCTCCATGTCTAGCAAAGCATACACCGCAGCAAACACTGCTTTGTATTACTTTACTACCTGGTTCAAATCTACAGCCCAGGAGTCCAAAGTCCGCAGCATCTACAACAGCGTGGTTGGCGTGCAAACCACCTCGCCCAAGATCTCTTGCACAGATACCTACGGTGACTGTGCCGACGGATCTGCTCTCCTGTACACGGTCCCGAGCGCCAATGTCGTTGTTCCCTGCCCTAACAACGGATTCTGGGGGTTCCCAGAGTACGCGACTACGTGCGCGGATGATGACTATGATCGCGCCGGTAGCATCCTGCACGAGTTCACTCACTTGTACGGCACTGATGATTGGGCTTATGGTCCCACTGCTGCGAAGGCTCTCACTGCTGCGAAGGCTGCGGCGAATGCTGATACCTATGAGATGTATGCTGGTAGTGTGCGTCTTGGTGGATGCAACTAGAGAACAAAAATGAATGAAGTTATGGATGCCTAAGCGTTGTGCTTTATTGTTCACAGTTGATATACTACATAGTTCAGTAAATGGAAGATGTTAGACCAAATATCTATTTTGAGAGTTTGACGCGTGCCATCATATATCTTGACGACGGTATCCTGATTTCTCAATGCGATAGCTGCGCCGATTGCGCGGACACCCGGCGGCCGGATTCCATCAAGGACCTCAGCCGTCGAGCGAGCTGATTCTATATCACAAAAGGTTCCAGAACGTTTACGATTTGGGGACACGGAAATGTCCTCAGAGAGAGCTCTCTTCGAAATCTGACAAACCTAGACTACTTGGAGGATAAGAGGATGCAAGCTGAAATTTTCGTTATCAGATCATTACACAGCATTGTCCAGCAAGCATGGGTCTATGTTTAGACACCATCGTTATTCAAATGCCATATAATAACATATTAGAGAGCGTGTTCCCTAGTTAACAGTAGTGAAAATTGAAGAATATGTAACACCCAGCTATGAACAATTGATTGTGTGTGAAAGAATCAATTGCATCAGATTCCATCTTCCTCGTCACTAGTCTCTGCCCACAGATGCTGCCGCTCGTACTCCATCTCCTCTTCAGAAAGGGAGACCTGATGCAGCCTTGGCCTACCAAGACAGTACTGCTTCAATGCATCTTTCCCATGATCCCACAGCAAGTGGAAGCCTGCATATCCTTCATTTTTTGTCTCTTTACGCACTAACCATGGACAGTCATTAATCCACCAGCTATCCTTTTTCTTGGCATGATCGTTGATAGTTTCCTGTAGTGCAGAACCTAGCTTTCCGCGCCGACCTTCATACTCATAGAACATGAAGTCTGGAAAGAACTGTTTCATCTGTGGTCCAGGGAGGTCTTCGCCGATAGGCAATGGTATCCAGCACATCTCGCGGAGAAGGTATACTTGCTTCATTGAGAGCGAGGCAGCAGTTGGTTGCCACTGTTGTTCGTCTATTTGAATGAGGTTCCAAAGTTGATAGTATGTGCGGATGAAGCGGCGGCGTTCAGTTTTCGTCAGTTTCCGTGGACAAATTCCATCAGGAGGATAGAAGGATCCGAAGTTATTAGCTGGGAATGATCAGCCTAGTACTCTTGGCCAACGATCGATACTTACCCCTACGATTTTTTGCGACTTGGTCATTGAACTGATTCATGATAGATCCTACGAAGTTTGCACGATGCTTAATGCTTAAAGCACCGTTGGGTGTGATCTTAGTGTTTCCAGATATCGCAAACTGAAGTGCGCGGGCGTGCTTTTCGCCTCTGATGCTTCTTGGAGCGACTTGACGGTAAATGAGGTCAGTATGCTCGATCCAGATGCCTCTCAGCCAGTGCGAAGTTGCCGATAAAGAAAGAATATCCGAGAGAGAATCCAGCGCGCAGAAGATCTCGAGACCGAGCTCTGAAGGAAGTGCTTTGTGGTCCATTGTTCAAACGTGTTGCGTTCTGGTCTTTCACGGCGGGTTAAGGTTAGCAGTAGATGCCTAGAGTTTCATAAGTAAAATCGAATGGCGATGTGGGTGAGGTATTTCGCCCCCAAAGATATTCCCGCTACGTGGCGTTAAGGGATAAGCTTACGGTAGGTAGTAAATGGCTGTTAGGGGTTGCGGCTACACTCGCATAAGTAAGGGCCTTTTGGCCAGTCATGTGTTGCTATTCGAAACACGATAGTTTGACATGTTTCGCTCGAATTGAGGTAGCGTTACGGCGTGCATGTTTTGGCACGGTTGTTGGTCTGAGCCTTGTGCCTTGAGAACCCTGCACCAAGTAAGACCTTCCCAAGACGCCGCAACACGCCGCAACACGCCGCAACACGCCACAATACGCCTCAATACGCCTCAAGACTAGCAACGCGCTCCAAGACAAGCAACACGCTCCAAGACAAGCAACACGCTCCAACTCAAGCAAGACGCCCCATGACAAGAACTTGTTGGAAAGTTGGCATGCTGACCAGACCTTGTTAAGGGGTATTATTGCGGCTGCTCCTATTGACGATTGCAATCGACCGCCATAAGTGGCTTAGAAATGTGTTGTGGCGTGGACAATTTGCATCGAATGATTTGGATATATGACGCCCTGTGGAATCCAGGCACGTCAGAGTTTGTTTATTGGAGCGCAGCCACATGTCCAAGAACGACCGGTACATATCACTAAGCCATGAGAACAGAGCATCGCTTTCCGCAGAACTCGCTCACCAAAACTTCATTGTAGGGCACATTCCAGATTAGTGACATGCCTATCTCTCCCTACATTGAGCTGAACAGCTTACAGGGGCAAAGAGGTACCAGTTCATAAGACCATCTTACGGTTCCTGCAGGTTACCAACCCCATCCTTCCTCGTTTCTACAATGAAGGTATCTTATTTTCCGTACTGTCTTGGATTTTGAACTGGCCAGAGAATCAAGAGGATAGAAGTGAACAGCTGTCACTGATTTGAACATGTTCGAATCTATTCTACAATACCGTGTATTTAAAGGGTAGAATGTCACTCTTCAAAGCTGTTACAGGAGACATCTCAGCACTCTCAACCATCAAACCCCGTGTTCCTAAACACCATGCGTTCACAGCCATCTCTTTATTGGCTTCTGCCTCTCTCTATTCTGCTTCTGAACTCTCTACCAAGCAGTACTGTATCAGCTGAGCTCGCAGTGCGCGGAGGTTGCTGCCCTGGAGGTACCGTGGACGATGATGGCAATTGCGCAGCCAATCCGAGCGACGTCGCCGATGAAGCTACTGACGATAATAGTGCTGGTATCGGCTTCGAGTTGGAAACAACCAAAATCAGGCTGGAGCCTGAGAATAGAGCTGGTTGTACAAATGGACAGTTGGAAAAGGCGAAAGGTCACGTCATTGGTGGGCGTACTGGTATCAATTGGGAGCTGACAGGCGATACTACTATCTCTGATTTTGTTGATGCGGAGTACATATTGAACGGCAAGACAATCAAACTCGGCTCTGGAGATCTCCGAACGGCAGCCGAAGAGGTGGCCAATGATATCGTAAGTTTCATTCTCCAGCCCGAGTAATCGCCTTCTAATATTGAAATAGACGGCTTGGAACCCCTACGCAGGAATGACACCAAACTCTTTTGAGATCGATCAAAACGAATGCAATAATTGGAAAGTCGTATTGCCAGTGATCTCAGGGGTTGCAACAGCCGTTTCGTTTTCACCTCAAGCCACGGCCCCTATGCCATTTGAAAGCCATTCAAGAACTGTTTCGAAAAGCTACAATGAACGAACGTTCGGTGTTGATTCCTGAAATAAATCCTGCCGGAACGGTTTATGTTACCAAAGATTTCTTCCAAGCGTCCCCGTCCCCGGGTGGCCTTGCACTGGATTCGCTCAAAGATGATACCTTAGGTTTCTTCTCGCTGGTGATGTCCTACGCAAAGGTGGACAAGAAAGCACCCAATATGGATGGTAGTGTCAAGGAGGCGACCTCAATCATGCCACGTAATGACTTCAGCTTGATCTACAAGCTATTGAAGGACTCGGGGGCCATGCCCAGCATCCAAGGGTCTCTGTGGGATTTGATCAATACTCTTTCTTGCTATAAGAACGACCCGAATGACGGCAATAACATAGTGTAAGTTCTATGTTTCCTGCATCGATCTATTAACGCTGACATTTTCAGCTTTGATACTGAGTTCTGCGATGGGGATGTGAAAACTCCAAAACCAAAAGATGGAAAATTGGAAGGTATGACATATCATCGAGGAGAAGGAGAAGAAGTAGACGGATGTACAATGAAAGAATGGATAGACGCCATCGAGGCCGGCACGACTCCAGATCCGATTACGCGAGTAGATCAAAAGGAAGATGGATCGGTAGGTCGTTTAGGCGGCAAATTTGAGAACGTCTTGAACACGAATCGCCTGGTCCCGATCTTCGAATTTCGACGACTCGAAAGCACGCCACCGTCAGGGTTCGGATTCTTAGTCCAAGGGGTGGAGGATGCTATTGTGGCCTACCACGGACAGTTTGCAAATGCGCCCCGACTACTACGAAAGAAGCAAAACGTAAAGTACTCCCACATCAAGCGGGACGCGCCTACAGACGCATGCGCTGCGCCAACACCTACGACAGCACAAGGTACCGATGCACTGCCGCCAACCACCCCGGCGCCAAACATGCCATCTTGCTCTTTGCAGAATGAGGATCCCGACAAAGGCATCGACGCAAGGGGATGCGTCTGTGGCTCGACGACACTCCCCTTGATGACCATGCCTGACGCGACTGACGACTCCCAATCCTGCTCCTACACAGCAATCCCAACATCAAGCATTGCTAATCCCATCACCATCGAGTCTCAGACCTACACTGACAACTGTTACCTGTGTACCTTAGTCGGTGGTGTCGCAGACACTCCTTCGTGCGCCACAACTCTAGTCTCAGGATGCACACCCACAACTCCTGCCGTCCCAACCGCTACTGTCTTTATTTCCAACAACTCAATCCCAATCGGAGACGAGAACAACAAAAATGGCGGTGCTGATCTCCGCAATAGCCTCTTCCAGCAACTGCAGAAGCTCTGCCCCGATAACGAAAACGTATGCGACTCCAAGACCCCTGCGGAATTCGATAATGTGGAGACGGTGGTCGGCGATGAGCCTGGTGAAGAGACTTTGAAGTTTATCATTCAGGATAGCCACTATGATAGCACAAAAGAGTGCGACCAGATGATCGCGGCAGCCGTCGCCTCGTGGCAGCAGGCTGTAGCGAAGTCGTGTAAAGAGGTTGAGTACGAGGACTACGAGGATCCTACGGCATCTGGTTGTGGGGATGGAGTTGTGAAACGGGCGTTGATGACGCTTGAGGAGCGGAAGAATACACCTAAGACTCCGGTACCGATTTGTGATAATTGTAGCCCCCCTCCGCCTCCAGAATGCAAGTATACGGCGACGATCTGCGCGGGTCCTGACCATATAAGTGGGTCTATTCCCCTTTGCAAGATGCTCAATCCTTACTAACCTGGCATGCAGATCCTATCCTTGGTAATGTACGCAACGGTCCATACGCCAACCACATGAATATCCAACTCGAGTTTGAGCTGGGTCATGGAAACTCGGCATTCGATGAATTTATCTGTGAATTAATTGTCGATGGTCTTACAGCGCTGGCTATGGCAGTTGCTCCTGAGCTTGCGGGCGTTGATGCCTGGGAAGACATTGAACTACAGGCGTTGTGTGCGGAGTTGGCAGAGCATATTGGATCCCGCGACGCCAATGTTACTAAGAATGCTTTGCTAATTGGTGCATAATAGTGAGAACTAGAAGTAGCTTATTCTGTTTTCTATTCTATAATATTAGTATTTCTATAGTTAAATAGATTTTTGGGTTATATACTACAGTTTTAGCAGATTAGACTTTCCCTTAATCAATTCAGCAACGCTCTTTATAGGTAGCTGTCTTCTCCAGTTAGCATATTCTAGATGTTGTCTACAACAAGCCCTCTATGCGAGATCCTAAACAAAAGCATGCCGTACGTGGCATTGTGCAGAGATACTGTGGTTGGGTGAGTTGTCTTCTATCGTCTAGACTGCCTTGACGAGGCACTGACAAATGCTTAGCCGTGTACACGAAACGAGAATGGAACAACAATTCTGCATGACACGTCATCACACCAACCACCCAACCCATGACCTAGTCTTCGATTGCAAATTATTGCAGATTTGCCTTCATATTTGACTAATGTTACTATTTGTGCAGGAAATTAGGGGCGTCTCTGGATGGAGCGTACGTAACACAATGTGACGACCAGTGGGCGATCAGCCTCGGCGCCCCACCGCTCTTTTCTTCAAGACTCATGCTTGTTAAATTCGCGAATTTCCTCGTTCCTTCTTTATGGACTGGACTGTCTTGCCGTACATGAACTTCACAGAACAGTGCCGTAAGCACTGGACTTTTCCAGAGTCTGTGGTTCTCAACCTCGCGGTTCTCAACAATAACTAGAAGCAGAATGCTCCTGTCAATTCCATCTTAGTTAGGAGCGTGATCCATTCCCAGCCTATAAGCATACATATTGTTGTGTACCATATTGCCATGCGCGTGGAGTCTTGTCCTTGAGAGTTCTTGTAACCATTGTGCGGACAACGGGTCTCTATATCTTACCTACCGTTTAAACAGATATCTTGCCTCGCAAATACCCATTAAAGTTGTCCTTGATTATCTTCGGAGGCTGAAACAATGCACGAAGATGAACAAACCCACTAGTGTCCATTCTACCTCCCCGGACCAACCCTTGATCATGGAAGATGTTCTGCAGGGCTCGATTTATTTAAAAAAACTTAGAAGTGCTAAGTAGACTATTTACAAGAAGTAGCTAGGCTCTTTCTAGGGCCTGCCCGAGTTCTCGCCGGGGTGAGTTAGAGTACCGTTATACTAGAAGGCCTTATACCTAAGATCTCAAATCTTAAACGGCACGTCCTCGTTCCTCAGATACGGCGCCAGCCTCGCATTCGACTCACTCCCAGTCAAGGCTCCAGTCTGTGCAAGAAATTCAGCTTCAACTCTCCCATTCCCAAGAAACGCAAACATATTCGAGTTCCAATACCGCACATTGTAATGCTCGTATCGGGGCTCCATCATCGTCTTGACGTAGTGCAGCGCTGACCCAGCCCAAATCCACAACTTGCCTCCACTAATGTTGTTCTTGTACCACGACTTGCAGCTTGCATTCCAAACCGAGCGCTGATGCCAGGCATCAATATGCTCGTAAAGCTGATCCACGGCCTCCTCTTTTACCTCAAGCGCGCGGATGCCATCGGCCTGGATTTTCTTCGCACACTTGAGTATGTACTCGACTGCGATCTCGTGGGCCGGTAGTGCAGTGCCAGAGGCCCACTGCCCGCGTACGCCGTTCACAATGAAGTAATTAGGGAACTTGGGAACCGTGACAGATAAGTATACGCGAGGCTCTGGGTTGAATTCATCAGCCATCTTCACATTGTTCACGCCGCGGACGTCAAAGCGCGGGAGAAACGCGAGATTGAAGCCTGTCGCGCATGCCAAAATATCGACTTCGTGTAGCTGCCCAGTCGAATCGATGACGCCCTCTGCAACAACTCTCTCGATCTCTTGGTGCACGGTGGTCACATTGGGCTTGACGAGGGCTTCGAGGTAGCCGTCGCCGGGAGTGATGCGGCGGCACCCTGGGGGCCAGCTCGGTACGAGCCGCTTTTTGAGATCTTCATGGCCGGGGCCAATACGTCTAAGCATTTCAGCTTTCATGGTCTTCTGCGCGTCTTCCGATGCCTGCGAGCCGGAGATGAACATGTCGAAGAGTTTGTTGACAGTGCCTTCGAGGTTGCGGCGATACTCGAGATGGTAGTCTGGGTTGGTGCGAAACTTTTCTTTTTCTTCTTCAGAGTAGAAATGCTGGCCATGGGGGACACTGGAGGAGTTCTCGTCGTTGGTCTTTTTGCGGTCTTCGTCGAGGACGCTGCCACCTACCGAGGGTGATATCCTATATATACCTTAGAGGGCCACGCAACTATGCATGTGGAAAGATCACTTACCACGTCACTGAGCGCATGAAACAGGTCAAATGCGAAGCAGCTAGTGCGCCATGGTGTCAGCTTTGGAGAAGATCTCTGATTGATCATGGAAAACTTACTCTTCTGAATCTGGGGTACCATTTGAATAGATGACGATCCGGTCCCGATCACAGCCACTCTTTTTCCGGTCCAGTCAATGTCTTCACACTAGTCAGTCGATCCAACATGGAAACTAAGCAGGAAGAAGAGTATCGAACCTGAATCCCAATTTGCGCTGTGCATCAACGTGCCCTTGAAATTATGGATACCTTCAATGTCAGGCCCTGAGTAGTTCATTAGCGTCCATATCCCTACAGGCCATTCTCTTAACAACACTCACATTTCCAGTCGTTCAAAAATCCAGTTCCATTGATAAATACATGACACCAATCATGGGTGATGCGTCCCTCTGTTTTGACTTCAACGTAATCTTGCATCAAATCTGTTAGCAATTTCGACCGAAACGTGTAGATACGATTCACCAGGAAGAACGCACAAATGCCCTTCTCCTCGCTCCACGTGGCACTAAGAATGCGCGAGTTCAGCTTGATATACGGCATCAACCCATGTTTCTGCGCGAAATCCTCAAAGTATTGCCGGATCTCTGGAGCATACGCGTAGAAGCTGGACCAATTTGGGTTCGGTTCGAAGCTGTACGTGTATGCGTGTGCAGGGCTAGCGCTCATCAGTAGCTGTAATCCGCGAATCAGGGAGATATGTCTCTGCACTTACACGTCGCATGCGCAACCTGGATATCGATTTTCGTACCTGAGTTAGAGTAAGATTTGTCAGTCTGCGATGGGAATGGGTCTTGAAGCTTCGTAGCATGTATATACATACCAAGTACCGCCAACTTCTGGATTTCTAGTCGACGAGAAAAGATCCATCAGCAATGTCCAATATTTTCTCGTTGACTGTGCAATACTCACTTATCGTAACACACAAGGTCGTAGTTGGTGAATTTCATGTGCTTCATTTTATACGCAACACACAAGCCCGCAGCGCCCGCGCCCGCGCAAATGACGCGTAGATGTCCAGGCTGAGAGTGCCATTGCTCCCGCACACTATACGGTACATGGTCGTCAGCACTTGGAGTCCAGGAACCCATTTTTAGTAACGAAATGATCTCTGCACAAAAAGCTGCAATGGAAACTTTACGAGATGAGATTCGATGAAATGGTATTCTTTCGAGGCGGAAAAAGGAAATGGACCTGCACAAATAATGCTCTCTACGAAGCCTCTAGATCGACGCGCGGATCTTATTCTCCTAGGCTGCTGTGCGAAAACAGCAGCCCCGCAGGAACATGGTTAGGACGGATACGTGTAATTGGGACCGAGTCAGGACAAACATCGAAGTCAGCAAATGGTGACTCACCTCTGCAGCGATACTTCCGGTTCTCCACTATTTTGTGCGTGTACATCGGGACGCATCCGAGTAGGTTTAGTATTAGCTAAAGAACAGTGACTTTCTCCAACAGCAGCACGTCTGGGCCGTTTGCCCCGCATGACCCTGTCGGTTCGTCGCGCCTCTTATGCATGCACAGCAACCCCGCAGGGATGATTAGATCTGCCTCAGATTGCATTGGAATAGGCCCAGTGTTTTTGGATGTATGGTCATAAATGCAAAACTCTAATCACGTAAAAACTTCTACAAGAAGACAGCAGTAAGAGCGCGTAATTCTTAATGTACAAATATACAATATACAGCTTTGTTCCGCGCACGAATTCATGAAGACAATCTTAATTCATCTCCCTCGGTCTCGCTTCTTCTCGGGATTTTTGTACTACAACTCGAAGCCCATGCCCATGCCGTCGGTGTGAACGCTGCGTTTTCACCCCTATAATCACAGCTAGTATGGCTAATTTAGGCAAAAGAATGAACCAGAATCATCGCCACAGATTTTAGGATAGGTTTGTACCCTAACGTGAACTGCAGACATGTTCTGTGATCTTAAGTGGTGCGGTGATGATCTAAGGACGTCTATCATGAGCTTGATACGTGAATATAGGCGATGGCGGAGTTTGAAGTATTCTGGCAAGTGTCCGATTGAGAGTAGCGTCTCGTTTGGGCTATTTGTGGGGCCTGGGTCAGCCTGAGAATTGAACGGACCGATAATCAAATGCTTGAGCTCCAATAATATCGTCTGATTTGGCGAATAAGGCTATCTTTCATCAAGTGACAACCATGGTTCTCTTTGCATGCAACACCGCATTCATATACTCTCTCACGCTATCCGTTGTGAAGGGAAGGGGCAGCTGCGATTTCTGTATGATCGGTGCGTTCCTTGGTCGGCACTTGCTCTCCGCATTGGCGTCGTAAAGGGCGGGATATTTGTCAAAAAACCTGGGATCGAGCTTGAAGCTGTGGATTGGATAGGCTGAAAATTTTGAGGATGCCGTACTTCGGAGCAATTTCATTACCGTAAGCTCTTGCGGGCTGTGGTTCTCGAGTGGCCCAAAGTATAAAGTTTGCTCCACGAGCTCCATGAGGTTGTAGCTGCAGCTGCATCCTGTGCTTATTCTGGGCAGATCGAGCTGGGAGTGTGATTGATCGTTTATGGGTGACCTTTCTTCGACCTCTACAACGAACGCATTCGTCATGTCACATATGACCTGGTCCACATTGTAGGATTGGTAGTTGAGAATTAGCCGATCCCTCAAGCCTGGATGTGGCACCCAGTCCAGAATACAGGGATATTTAGGTTGGGAAAGCTGAATGAGAGTAGGTGTGTTCCCAGGTGGTATTTGGGTGGCAGCTTCATGGCTATGGCTAGTCTGCCACCAGAGGACACGAGCCCCAAGTGGCCCTGACTGGGTCGCGTCGAACCAGTATTTCATCGACGGCCAGCCATGATGGAGGAAGGCGGTCAGCATGCCTTCAACGACGTGCGGCATACTACAGGGCATTAATGGCTCCAGATCTTGTAATGATGAGGAATTGGAGCGCTGCATCGCTGACCTTGAACCACATTCGAGGGCTCCCCCTAGGCGGAGGAGTCCGTGTATATGATCGAGGTGGTTGGAGAAAGTCGAACCAGAATAAATGCGGAGCTTGGGACCGAGATGAGGCCCAGGAAAAAGATCGGGCAACTCCTGGTTGTGTCTGTTGCTGTTGGATATACTGTTCATGGCTACTGGGATTTTGTCTGAATGGCCAGGCACAGGTGTAATGTAAGACCCCTCCGCATCAACACTGGCGCATGAATTGATCAACTCCAAGCCGGGATTCTCGAACGTTTCTGGACCCAGATTTTCGGATATCAATTCATTGGAACTAGTCGGCGGCGACTGGGAGTATGGCTGTAGGTTAGCCCTCCAGGGGTGATGCGGTGGATTGTCGAACACGTCCATTTGGCTGGGAACATCCTCAGAGCCCCCCAGAACCTCGTCTATTCACAGTCAGCAAGTGCCGAGACTGGATGTTGGTATCAATGTACCACGCTGGTCCAATTCTTCCTTTATTTGTTGAGCCAACTGTGTTGCCGTCGCAGAGAGACTTCCAAGCCTCTTCCGTGTGTCAAGAAGCGCAAGTCGCAGCCTACTATTTGACTTTAGAAGCTGGTTGACTCTGGTGCTGTCATCGGTTTCAATGACGGTAGCGAGTTGTTGCTCCAGCTGCTGTACACGTGCGGCTTTTCGCTCACGAACCGCCTTCTGCGCAAGCCTATTTCTCAGTCTCCTGTAAATGATCAGCATGCACGCCAGAAGCCCCTGTGCAAGGCATGTACCTCTGATTGGCGCGCCAAGACGCGGGAGGTTCTGCGGAATCCTTACTTCCACCTTTTTGGGCGGACATTGTCTACCTCTCCTTTCGCTCACAGTTTCAGTTGTGTAGATGACAGAGACAGAAATAATTTTTGTGTGTGAATGTTCTCGGCCAAACAATTCCGGTTCCCTCATGCCGAGGAGACGGGATTTGCGGGGAAAGCTGGGGAAAAAATGCAACTAGCATTCGTTTAGTTAGCGCAAGCGAATATTCGAAGACGAGTCAACAGAAAAAGAGTCAAGGATTCCAAGCTTGATGCGGGGCTAGCTCGGCCAAGATCCGGGGAAAGCGCAGTGAATCATCTTTTGGTGATACACAGCTGTCTTCCAGCATACGGGCCACACCGTCAATTGAGCCCCTAATTTTAGTCCCATCAAGATGCAAGGGGATAAAGTATGCCCATGAGACCAATTGTGGGTCACTCTTCATCCCTCCTTGCGTCACAGACACTATGAACAAATATAATTTTCTGTGTCTTCTTTACGTGACCTGCGGGTCCATCTTCTATGGCTATGACTCTGGTAATGAATCAGTACCACCTGTTCTGCATGTCAATGACTGACTTTTCATTGAGGATGTACAACGTCCATTCTGGGCTACCCGGCTTTTATTAAATACTACCATCTTGATTCAACCCTGATAGGTGCTTTTGGTTCTGCCTACTATGGCGGTGCTGTTATCGGCATGGCTTCGAACTGGTTCCTCCCCGACAGGATTGGAAGACTCCGATCCATCCAGATAGCTTGTACTATTGGTATAATCGGTATTGCCATGCAGACTGGTGCATCGACCTTCGCGGTGTTCTGTACCGGCCGGATCATTGGAGGCTATGCCAGCGGTGTAATATTCTCTCTGGCTCCTACTTACGCCAGTGAGATCTCTCCACCAGAGTGGCGCGGTCGCGTAGGAGGGATGTTTTCGTGAGTGTGATATTCTGCTGAGCATCTTCGGTCTAATCACCTTTCAGGATCATGGTCAACGCTTCATATATGATCACGGAGTGGATGTGAGTAACGACACCTTAGCTAGAACATGTTCTTACATCAACGCAGCGGTCTTGGACTATCTTTCGTCCCTGGAGATTCCGCTTGGCGCCTACTTCTAGGCCTGCAACTCGTCCCCAGCGTGGGTATGCTGATCGGATCCTTCTGGATGCCCTTTTCCCCACGTTGGCTTGCCCTCAGAGGCCGTTATGAAGAATGTCTTGAAGTCTTGAAAAAAATGCACGGATCTGAACAGGATGACGAGTTCTACCTAGTAGAATACCATCAGATCAAGTCGCAGATTGAGTTTGAAAAAGAAGAGAAGCTCGGATTCAAGGCTGTTATACGCCGACCCTCATACCGCAAGCGCCTCTATCTGGTTGCAACTTTAGCATTCTTCATGATGTATGCTCCCACTATATGGATATGCGCTCATTCTGCTATGCTAACACATCTCTTGTAGGATGACTGGCATCATTGCGATTCAGAACTACCAAGTCATTGTATACGGCAAGCTCGGGATGACCAATACCATGGCTCTTACTCTCACTGCTGTATGGGGCACTCTTGCTACATTTTCTGCTGTGATGACAACGTTCTACTTTGACAAATTAGGACGTAAGCCCGTAATTGTGAGTTTAATAGACTATGTTCCTTCGACTGACATTAACATCTACATAGTACATTTCGTACGGATTTCAGATTACAGGATGCGTGCTAGTAGTCGCTCTGTGGGCACGCTACGAAGCCGGAAACTCAACTAATACGGCTATGGGCAAAGGTGTGATTGGAACCATGTACCTCGTATGTCTCGGATTTTCAGGACCAATGAATGCCTTCATTGCTACGGTATGCTATACTATCCGCTCTTCCAGTCTTCCGAATGCCTCTGATCAACTTAATAGTACCCAGCGGAGATCATGCCGACATGCATCCGCAGCGCCGGCGTCGCTACCGCGTATGTGGTGATGCACACTATGATAATCGTGATTGTGCAGATCACGCCACTGGCGCTCGACTCGATCTCGTGGCGCTTCTTTTTGATCTTCCTGGTTGCAAACGTTGTGTTTGTAGTCATTCTGTACATCTTCTACCCCGAGACGAAGGGAAAGACATTGGAAGAGATGAGTGCACTATTTGGGGATGAGGTGAGTACTCTATTAGGTTCGATATCACAGGCAGAACACTAATTATATCTTGTTTACAGATTGTGGAAACTCTAGAAGAAGCCGGTGTGCATTTGAAGGAGGAAAAGCAGAAGACAGAGTATATCGAAAAACCTCTTGCGTAAGATTGAATCATTGGTCTATGAACGGGATCCACAATATGGTTTTCTTGATCATCTATCGATAGGTCTCGTGGGGTGCGGGCGACCGATACGATCACAGGTTTTCTAGCTAAGGCAATGCCTTGATGTGTCCCATCGGCTTGCTATTCTATTTTACTACCGCAAAATACATGATCACTTCCCTTCGCCAAAAAACCAGTCGCATTGAACACAGATGCTAGAGTTTTGGGAAACCTCTAACAAGGTCAACAGGACTGCGTGAACACGGAAATGCATCGTGCAAAGATTCGAAGTTTCTGCTTACAATTCTACTTAACAATAGCTAGTCTCTTTTAAAGCTTCGTGGGAATGTAATCTCAAGTCTTTACTGCAATGTTAGGAAAATTTAGAATTCAACTTCTTTATTCCTAGTTTCGCCGCTGGAATAAAGTAAGATATATTAACATAAAAAGCTACCCTAAGCGCACATCAATCTCTTCTGTTAAAGCTTGATCCCAGAAGTCTTGAAAGACGCGACCAACCGTTACACGATATGCAATCCCGTCTTCCCACTCGATAAGCATAATGTTGTAGAACCTATACAGCAAATTGTTCTCCTCTACCTTACAAAACTCGGGAGAGACGCAACACCAAGTTCCCTCCTCTTTTTTACAGTTCCGGTGATAGTAAGAAAACACCTCTGGTGTCTCATAACTCACCTCTTTTGAATTGACTCGCCAGTTGGCCTCTCCAGCACTAAGACATATCCATTCACATATAGAACCGGCAGGGAACTTCTCGTCGTGTAAAACATGCTGTGGAACTGCGCCTACTAGATGCCCCTCTATATCCGTTAAGTACGAGTAGCGCCCGGATGATTCAGGTATCTCATTTCCGATCTGGAGATGGAGTCGACGAGTACGAGTTGTAATGATGGGGCTCCAATCCTTGTGAACTGGTGAGATTGGATATTCAGGTGTGAAAATAGGGTGCCGATATCGAACACCTTTAGGAAGAATCGATTGGAGACGGCTTTCTTCCCCTGGTGAGAACTGTCGATCACGGTACTCGTAGAATAGGGGACGGATTGGAGTAGTGGCTTCCTCGGGCGAACTGGATTTGTGCCATGTGAGTGTAGGTTGGATTCTGATTCCTGAAGGACCTTCATTCTTCCCGTCGTCGTCTAAATAGGTGTGGGCCTTGTCATAAAACCCAAAATGGACAGCTCCAGCTCGGATATTTGCGAAGAATTAGTCCATTCGCATCTTTCCTCCGCGGATAACATGTTCCTGGCTGCCATAATAACATACCGTCGAACGACATTTCCGGCAGTCCATGCAATATTCCTCCTATCAAGGATCGACTGAAGGTGGCGGTGATAGCTGCAAACGCGTTCAATATATCGTCAGGGTATGTCAACTGCCTAAAGCTGTACGCAAAGACTACGGAGGTGTATAGCGGGAGATTTGGCCAAGATGTGTTTGTCAAAAATCCACTGAGATAACTGAACTGTCTTTTCATTGGCCTGGATAAGTTTTCGTTCCAAGAAACCCATTTGCAATACCATGAAACAGAATTGTTTTGGAACACTAGCGTTCGTCTCGAAATAAGTTCCTCCTGAAAACACCAGCCGCGATGATGGTATCGGCTATTATTGTATTGTATTGGATCCTTGGTCATGGCATGTCGATTGGGTGCGAAGTCGAAATACCGGTATGGCATCGTACGTGGGTTCTGGCTCAAGTGGATTCCGTGAATTCCATAATCATCATCACCATCGGCAGCTATGATAGTCAAATAGGAGTTAGCGTAGATTGATGCCATAGACTCGAGCTGTTTTGACTTGTGCTTTTAGTCGTCTTGTACGATACAGAAACGATCAACCCAGAGATATTTGTGTCCTAGAAGCGCTGTTACGGCCATGCTGTCGCGTATCGTTCTCGGGAGCCGTGCGTAATTTGAGGGGAGGTTGAATGCATTGTCTTGGCACAATTCTTCGAAATTCTCCAGCACAGTTTGGAATGGCTTTTCCACTGTGCCCCAGACATAGCTTAATGCCATGTACTCATTTGTTGGCTTTCCACGCACCAAGCAGCACCGTGTGACATCAATGAGAATCAGGTATTCGGGAGGTGCAAAGTTCCACCAGGGATTGGTAACTGAGTGGCAAGTACCCGCATGATTCTTGTTGCAGAAGTCCACCCATGCCCCTATCTGTTTCATATCAATCCAGGAGCTATCGAGAGATTCTGTTAACAATGTCGGTTCACCACGTCCTCCCGTTATGTTGCTTTGTTCTTCGAGCTCTCTTGAAGGGGTTAATGCAAGGCGTCGTTTATCGCCCCTCTTGTCCTTTTCGACAATTGGTAATCGCACCAGAGGGCGCTTTTCATTATCAGCGTCTAGTATGCTCTCGTTATATTTGAACTTACCCTCAAATCCCCCTTCTCGAGTTGTAAATACCAGCCATTTCTTTTGTACTTCATTCGAACAATATCGTCACCTTGTATCGTGTTCCCCCAGCTGTTCTTGGGCCCAAAATATTCGACAACATTCTGGCAAGTCACACAGTCGGTCTGGTTTCTGAAGTTTTCAAATGTTGCAATGTCGATGTCATCATCGCTGTACTCGGCTCGAGCGATCACCGCGCAGTTTGGACATGGCGATATTGAGATATTCATAGTGCATTTGCAATGACAATGAATAGCGAGTCGCCAGATCGGTTGTTGGGCAAGGAACGTTTTTCTTTGCGCGAAGTTTTTGGTGCAGAGAGCAATGTCAGCTGAAGGAGGCGCAGTGCTTATTTGCACAGCCACATTCATCTATTAAATCTTTTAGCGGATGACCTCACTCTTCACGCCGAAAGAGTAATGCACCTCGAAAAGAGAGTCCAATTCATGTCGTATTTGCGCGCTTTGAGGTTATTGGGATATGAAACACAACAGCGTGCTCAGTGCGCTGTATTTCACATTAGATCTGAAGAGGATGGAAATTGCATACATGGAGAAGCCTGTATTTGACTACGAGACTGTTTAGAACGTGTATTTGCGCCCGATCATCCCTCTAGCTCTGGTCCAAAGCGGCAGCATGGCGTTTTCTGTCCCGAAATTTATGTGTGAAATCGATTATCTTGGTCACTATAACCGCCACAGCAAGTCTGTATCTCTCTCTATACTTTGCGTGACCGGACCGTATACAAGCCTTAATGGTACTTTGACTTCCGCACGACGCAAGTACCGTGTTCGGGCAGTGGATTCCTCGGCAAGATAATGCAACACAAAAGATGGTGAGGGTAGCATCGTTAAACAGTTCCGGACCAACCACATCCCAATATCAGCAATTGCGGCCAGCCCCCGCATGCAGATTAACTCCCGCGACGATTGTTCCATTCCGATTGAGTTGTTGGTGCAGTAAGTGAATTGGCATTTCAAGCTGAGCACCATAATACGTCAATTCAACTATCAGATCATTGGCGATGTGATGCTCAATGTTCGATATAGAGCACTTGAAGGAGACATCATATTGAAAAGCTCTGTCAATGACTCCGTCTAGAACTCTTCCACCGAGATCGATGAGGTCAGCGCGGAACAGGGCCTTGTGACATCCATTAAGATAAAGAATGACATTTGGTCTTGACATGTCTCAAGACTACTGCATACCACGATAGGGAATTCCAACACCGTCTGTAGCTGGGCGTTTTGGCTGACCGGTCAACCACAACCCATGAAGGGCCCATCCATCTTCTGTCTCACAAAAATGGGAATCCCGGAAGACGATATTCCCACGCACGATGACCAGAGGACAAAGAGACCATGCAGACCAAGCGACCGCAATATTAGGAGACATCAGTCCTTGGCCGGAGTAACGTGAGCTTCTAAATTGCACCCAGCCTTGGTGGCGATCCCAAAATTATCCTCGTCTAACCCGAGGTCACCATCCGTAGCACCCTTGGTCGTGAACGTGAAACCTCAGAAGAGGAAAATGCCGCGGCGGCCAACTTGTCTCGCATGTCTTGTTCGCATTACCGTCGAACATAGTGGTAAAAAGAGACATAGCAATAACGCCAGTCCGAGTCGCCTGTTTAATGGTGAATAGTATCTTACCTGGAGATAGCGGAGGAACGCCTTCGTGCCTTCATCTGCCGCCTTCATAGCCCAGTTGATATCAATCGCCCTCATTGTAGGTCCGAACCATTGGATATCCTTCGTCGTGCGCCAGAACATCCCCGCGCCTTGAGACGCGATAGACAATCCAACGCCGAAGTCTTGCAAGTCGAGCTCATTGTACGCTTTGCGAACAATAGACTCATTGGCATTGTCTCATATAAAGGCGCTGATAGTTGCGCCTAGGTTGAAACTGCTTCCAACGAACTTAGAAATGCGCTGGCAGAGCTTGTCGATGTTTCGGCGTAGTAGATCTTGCCGACCAATAACAAATGGGAAAGCGAGCCAGATGATGAAAAATTAAATGGTGTATTATCAGGTCCCATAGAAGGCGACGGCCCCTCCAACTAACATACGCCAACTGATGCTAGACTCCATGTCAGTTTTGTTAAGTCAAATAAACAATAGTTAGAAGGGAAGAGGGGAGGTCAGCTGGCAGATGGAGAAGCAGGAGTACAAGGAAACGCTGTCGGCGGCGTGACGATCAGGTCGGGTTTGTCAGCATATTGTAGTCTGTGCAGTATGGGATCACGTCGGGGCTTCCCTTCGTTTAGTGAGGCAACCCGGGGAACCTGACCGTTTCCACCAGACTACAAGGGTAGACCATGAAACCCCAGTGGATCAAACCCCGTGAATCGGTTCCACAACGCTATGTAGCACTGGATAGCCCTTGTCAATGTCAACTTGATTGGAAGCAAAGAGAGGGTTGACCGAAATAATGTCCTAGTGTGAAATGGTACATTCAACTGAACATAGCTATGGCTAAACTACTGGTTCTCAAGTACCTACGCCCATAAAAAGATTTAGCATCGGGGTTCGATTATGAAATTAATTTCGGAATACCCCTGTATGGTTGTCTTCAAGTTCGGGTTACTAAATACACCGGGCGGGAGGTACGTTGGCTTCGATCCATTGGATCCGGAGGGCTTCAATGCCTGGTTAACCATAATATTGCTAAAGCGGTGTGGCTGCATCATGTGTGATATGGCATAATTCATGAGGCGATGGTACGGTCGTCTACTTTGGCTAATAAGTAGCGCTAATGTCCTCCACTCCCGGAGTCGGCAGAGCCTTCGCGATCGAATGCGGGAGATTCTGCAGCACTACACCCCCAGGGAAATCCGTATACTTCTTCTTGAACTGTTTGCACCGATGTCCGATACCGCCACCGATATTGACATAGATCACTTTGCTATTGTCCTCTGCATCCCAGCTCTTTATCTCTCGGGCGAGAGGATACACTGAAAGCCTCGAAAGCTCGGGCTTATAACGGAGAGCCATTCGGTGATTAATGAAGTAAGCGAGGTGCTGGAAAGCTGTGCAGCTCATAACAGAGCTAGCTGTGACAATTCAGCGGAAAATCCATAATGCTATAGGAGTATAGCAGTCGAGAAAACTATTTCAATTATGCTCATCATGTGTTCATCTCTGACGTTAATCACCGACGCCAACCTCATAGCGTCTAGTCCAAACCAAGACTTCCTCGAAGCCCCGTCAGATGAAGCTGCTATCTATAGGCTAGGCACATGTCCTTTTAGAAACTCTTCCTCAGCCTCGGTGTTCTTCCGGCCCAAGAGGGCATTCCTAGTGGGGTACCTTCCAAACTGCTCCAATTGCTGCATGTGTCTCTTTGAAGCCATGACGCCCATATCAACCCATTTGTGTTCTTCGTCACTCACACACCTCGGCTTCAGGCCCTCAAATAGGCAGCGCGCTGCGATCAGCGAGATTAAGCTTTCCTGGTGCATCAGTGGCATGTAAAACGCCGATGCCTGGATGACAGTGACCTGCTTGTCGAAGTCCCGGGCGATGGCCTTCGTAGCGGTCTCCCACGCCTTCACATCAGCGCTAAAAGCGTCCGGCGAGCCACGGAAGATGTTCCGCGAGAACTGATCCAGCAGTGCAACTAGGGCGAGGCTAGCTTCTGGTTCGGTAGCCCAGTCGTCCAGCTCGTTGCGGCGGGCTTTTACGACGAGATCGCCGAATTCAGACTTCAATTGGGCATCAAGACCATCAGGAGCAATTATCCATTCCATGGGAGGGCGAGTGAACCAGAAGGCCACAATACGCTCAACGTCCGGGTTCATGAGAGGCGAGGTTGATGCCTTGGAATGGTGCCAGATAGCTGATGAGAGTGTTTAGATCTTGAGTAGCTACAGTCTGTGAGTCTCTTTGTCCAGATAAGCTCGCAGACGGTGTCAAATGAACTCACTCTGGTGACTTGGTGCCAAATGAACATGTGGAAATGCACAAGATGGTGTTGGGTCGACGGTGGCGGAGCCAGGATGAGTGAAATAGACGGGCGGCTTAGAAGATGTGGCGACAAAACAAAGTACCGAGCGGCTGATGGGGCGTAGGCGGTTAGCGACGGCGGAAACTTGTCATGGTCAAACTTAGCAAAGACGTAGTACTTGTTATATATGATATTGTGCTACATATATACCTAGTTTAAATTAAATAAAAGACAGTAAAATAAAAGGTTCTTATAATTATAGCCATACAATAGAAATAGGCTTTGTTAGAACGGAACTAGCAGTAGTAAGGCAGAGCGGAGCGGTACAATATTTCTTGATACGATGTGTCACTTATAGCAAATTCAAAGTCAATTTAGTCTAAGTAATATGCTGTACTAATCTACCTGTATATCGCGACCCCGAACAAGAGATGCATATCCCCAATACTGACACCAAAGCCCACTACCGACATTGAGGACTCATCAATTACAGACTTTATATTCCCTTGATCTTATTCAAAAGCGTCTGCAAGGCAGCTTCATCAGCCTCTTTGCAATCCGGATATGGCTCAAATCTGGCTTTCCACTCATCTCGCCAGAACTTATCCGTCGACTTATCATTGTTGTACACCCCTGCATCTGATGTCCATCTGGGGCGGTAGATTTGCTCCATATCATCCCATATCATGTACCGCGTTTCTGAGATCTGGTTGTCGATATTTTTCTCATCTTCCCAAGGCATGATTGGTAGACCTCCAGTCTGGCATCCTTGCTCGATATATCGACTGTCTGTGTCCATCTTCCATTGCTTCGACGATCCGAACTTGAAGTCCTGAAGTACGTGCAGTTTCTCTACGAATTGGGGAAAAATATCGTACCAGCGAAGACTGATCGATACGAATTGTAAAGAACCAGAAAATTCGGCATCGTCTTGGACGTGTTCAGGCCCTGATGTCCAACCGTAGTCACCAGAATTTTCTTTCGGATAGCCTCCTTCGTCTAGCCAATCCGTTATTCCGTGACCAATGTGGTATAAAATAGAGCATCGATCGAGATAAAGCTCCTCTAAAGTGGAACTATGTGAAATAATCCAGTCCACTTGGTGATCATGATGGAAAATGTGTTGTCCAAGTGTAAGCGAGCGCAGCTTGGGAAAATGAACCTACAGGCCATAGGCCAAGGTTAGCACATCTTTACGAAATAAATAAGATAGAGTGATTGACCTTGCGCAGGTCAAGCTTTGGGAACCATCCCAGTGGCAAGTCAGAATAGAGCACTAAAGTCGTAAAGTCTTGCTGCGAGGGTTCTAGGAAACGGGCAGAAAATCTGTTCCAGAACGGATGGATG
The DNA here is from genome assembly GCA_010093585.1 of Melanomma pulvis-pyrius CBS 109.77. Lineage (NCBI taxonomy): Eukaryota > Fungi > Ascomycota > Dothideomycetes > Pleosporales > Melanommataceae > Melanomma > Melanomma pulvis-pyrius. Next base: position 43,060 of record MU001843.1, read on the forward strand.
TTCCCACACTACTCACGTCAGTCATCATCATGTGCGGGAGTCGAGCAGAGAAGGAGCACATGTCAGTCATGCCCCCATCTTTATGAAGAAGACATACCCTATACGTCGGACCCACGCTCAAACGATTTGTCTCCTCATGCTTGATACTCAGTCGCAGCGAGGTCAACTTTGCAACGCTTTCGATCAACAAAGGTACTTCGTTATTCGGCTCAAAGGTGTTCTCATAGTGTCGGACGGCAAGCTCGGTGGCATGGTTACATTCATTGATTGAACGGAGTATTCGGCCTAACCATCGTTGCTGAAACTCACTGTCCTGGAATATTTCATCACAAGAAGAATGATTTCCAGTTGCATGCCGATCGAAATGTACCGTTATGTTGCGTATGTTTGTGAACTCGAAGAGCCGTTCGATGCACTGATTGTAAACGGGGTCAAACTCTGGTTCTGGCATGTACCCCTTGTACCATTTGTCTGCATACGTAGGATGTAAGTCCTAGACAGTTTGGCGTTAACTATAGTTGCGGGACATCTGAACCGTCAGACTTACGCAGTCTGTGTTGCAAGTATAAATCTGCACTTCCCTCACGTGCTTCTTCAGGGTAGCATCCTCGAGAATGTTCTTAAACATATGGGCATCATATGGAGGACCTGGGAGACCATCGGAAGCCCATTGGGGTATGCTGGATGTGGCCAAAAGGTTTCTGGAGGTGGGCCTGCTTTCCCATTCGAGATCTTCCTGGTCAGACTCATCCGAATCAGCGGACAAGTATTCAACCTCTCCAGCCCTCTCTCTTCTTGGCTCGACTGGTGGAGAATATATGCGGCGACGTCGTGGTACTGGAGAAGAGGATCTTGAAGGAATATTCGAGTATCGGCGACGTCCTCCAACAGGTGAGCGAGATCGCGATACAGAACTTGAAGGATGATCCTCATTTGCTCTATTCCTTCCCTCTAATACACCTGCATGGCGGTCTAGCATACTCGTATCCGAAATCTGGTCATTTCCGTTGACCTCAATGTCATCAGTTTCATCTTTATAGTTCCTACAGTTTGCATCTTGGTTCGTCCATTGCACCTCTTCGTCGGCATCAGCCCTCCCACTAACCACGCAATCTGTCTCTTCCTCGCCGTTTGCACAAGAGTTCCTTTTCTTCCAATGCGCATATAGTGTGATTTTCGCAAAGAGCCGCTCAACCGATATCTGCTCGAGTCTCTTGTTCGCAAGTCGCACCTGAGCGAGGCTCTTCTTGTCTAAGAAGCTGATAATCCGGGTTAGAAGCTCACTTGGAAGGGCCTCGAAATGCGCCATTGAATTCTCGGGTGGCGAAAAAGCTAGATATCAGTGAGAGGCCGGTAACAAGGAGGATCGTGTAATATGACAGAAGGGCATCTGACCGCGTCAACAGTTGAAACAATGTGGGAAAGCCCTTGACTCAAATTAGATTAGTCTTGCCCGCATCTATGCGCACCAATCGCAGTCTAGCCTAGTTGCAACACAGCTGCATAGCCACTCGGATTCTATGAACTTTGAAACTTTATACGCTTGCCCACGGAGATTTTTAGAGGTCTAGGCTGTGTAAGACTCTCGGACCGAGAGCAGCCCAAGTACTAATGTAACCGAAATGGGGGTTTTTGGTCCGAGCGCATCACGTGTAGCCTCGACTTCCGAAAATCCGGTGGTGTGGAGGTAAGCGCTAGAAGGAGTCAGTTTGGGGGTGGGTTGGAGTGGAATAACGTTCACGGTATTATCTACCGTAGGAACTCCGCCTCCTCTTGCTCCGTACAATAGGCTATCACACATAGGCTATAAATAGACCAAGAATAAACTCTGTTAGACAAAGCCTCTGAGCCCTATGCGGATGGGTAACGTTGTGTGGCAAACTTTTTGAGTCTTAGGAGTGTTTTTGGGGCGTGTTCAGTGAACAGACCTAGTAAGAACCATCATGGATATAACCTATCAACCCACTCCCTTCATTGAAGGAACGCTTTACCCATGCGCAGTGGTGGGGATAGCAGACGGAAATATACGCACAGTGTGGGGGCCGTAGACGGACACAAAAAAGAAACGGAAAACCGATCAAACAAGGATTCGCGAATCGCGTACAGCAAGAGTTTGCACCATTACGCGCCCTCGGTAAAATTTATTCTCGAGATACAAACCTCCGTAGCCTCCGGCTAGAGCTTTCAGGGAGGATCTGATTGGCCAAGGTACCAAGAGCTGCCTCCGCAGGAACCGGAACATCGGACAGCTAAACAAACTATTATTGCTTGCAATGCCGCAACAACTACAATCTTAGTCTTTGGACTATGCAGTTCTATACAGATTATCCTTCTTTATAAAATATATATTTTATAGCAATTATTTGGGTTGTGTAGTTGCAGTAGAATATATCGAATGTTTCCCTATTTCCGGAGTTCTCGTTCCTACGAGAGCTGCTGCCCTGCTTCGAGTCAGAAATTCTCCGACAGAAGCTTTTACTGCAATTTCCGGCCCTGCACTGCCATAGAATCCTGCCATAGAATCCTGCCATAGAATCCTGCCGTGGAATCCGGTCACAGAATCCTCCCACATACCGACGCAAGAATTGGGCCTTTGAATACATACATATACAATGTCTAAGAAGTAGCCTCTATCCCATCACATTCGCTCACTCGTCTCTTTTTTTGATTCTGTTCAGTCTTTCTCGATCTACATTCAACCCTTGAAGGGCCGACATTCTTTTTCTACCATATAGTGCTTCTCACTATCTTTCATCCCTCGAAGGGTAAACGTTCCTTCCTTTTTCCATTCACCAACACACTGGCTCTTCTCGCAAAGCCTTGGAACTAGTTTTCAGTATGCGAATTCAGTTCATTTCATTCGGGCTCTTTGTCTTGCAAATCGGAGCTTTTGTGGTACCAGTCGATATCAACAACCGGGATCTAGCCGACGATGGTCAGCACAAAGTCACATCTTGGACTGAGAATGCTTCTCTGGGAGCGAAACCACCAATTGTAGTAGCAGCCGACGTACTAGAGACAAGGGCAAGGGCAAAGAAACCCAAAGCGAAGCCCAAAGCGAAGCCCAAGGCGAAGCCCAAGCCCAAGCCTAAGCCCAAGCCCAAGCCCAAACCCAAAACCCCGACCAAGGGCAAGCCCCCGACCAAGAGCGAGCCTCCGACTAAGAGTAAGCCTCCAACTAAGAGCAAGACTATGAGCAAGACCAAGACTGGGACCCCGACCGCCACCAAACTCCCACCACACAAGCCCGTTCTCCCCCTCCCTAAAAAGTACGTCGGGGGAGCATGTAAACTCAAGAAGCCCGCAGGCAATGGAAAAGGCAAACCCTCGACGCCGGCCAAAAAACCTACAAAGCCTAAAGCACAGCGTGACATTGCTGTAAGTCAATCTATCATTAAGTTCTTAGTCTAACAAACTAATATTTTGACTCAGAATATTGAAAAACGCAACTCTAAAGTTATAAGCTTTGGATCCCTTCGCTTGGAATTTCCAAACTACCCAGGAGCCGGGGATGTGATTAATGCTGCACGGTACCGGAATCTCATTGTCGCCTACGGTGCTAGAGACCCGAACCGTTGTAACAACGACTACACTTTTGGTACCAAACCATTTCCCAGGTTCAATACTCCATACGGGGATGGTCTCGAGAGAGATGACGAATGGAACACCGAGCATGTTCTAGATGCGCAAGTTTTGAAGGGATTTTGGTTGAATATCTTATCTTCCTCAACAATAAGATCAAAGATTCCAAAAGCTGTAAGAACATCCCAGGGACGATTAAAGAATCCCAGCACAGAGAGTTGGATTCATGAATTCTGGAACGCCAGAGCTGTTAACGGGATTGACGCCATGACGGAACTACTCAGTGTCTATCCCGGAACTCATGGCCCCTACACAAACGAGTTGACCCTTTTAGGTGCCAAAATCAATAACAAGAAACAATCCGTCTTCTCACCTACCCTAAAATCATGCATCGGATCATCTTGGAGTGGAGCAAATTTCTATGATAGGCTGACGATGCTTAACTACTGCGTTCACCTGTCCAAGGTAAGTTCTACAGCACGTTGCAAATCGAACTGGACGCTAACACTAGATCAGTATATGAGCCATCCAACAGTCAGAAGGTCCGTCCGAGCTGTTGTCGCTCGAATTAAGGACAAGTTTCGCCAGATGGAAGGCCCTCAAGGATTCATGGAACAACTAGACAACTACCATCCTGGAAGTGGAGATCGGCAGGGTGAGGTATATGAGAGTTTGGGCCTAGCGAACAGGTGGGACAACTGGATACGGACATTCGTAAACGATCGCCTTGACAGACTAGACGACACTATCAGGACCAAGTTAACTGAGCTTGAGAGAGAGGTTGCGAACGCCAAAAAGATAGTTCTAGATTCACACGACGACCTTTTGCGAACACAACAATCCGCCGAAACGGCAGCAAGGAATTACGACCGCTCTCGCTCAAGTCGTGACCACCGGACTCTACTAGAGTGGCAGGATTTTTACAGGAGGGATAAAGCCACGTACAACACAAATCATGAAGGATATCTCGAAATGAAGGCGGGTTATCAGGCGATTAAAAATGGAGCTAGTAGGACTACAAGTCCTTTGTAGTTGTCGACGCCGTCAACACTATTTCTTTCTGTACTACTCCCTCTCGATGTACATACTCTTTATAGAGTATATTTGGGGGTAGTAAACTCTAGATTGTTCGTGTTTCATACGCCTTGCTGTCTCATATCTTTCATACTAGAAATCTGTATTATCATATATTTATTTTTTCTATTTTTCTCTTTAGAATTGTTCTTTGCTATTATCCTCAAGTTCTCTTCATTTTTACATCCGACTCAAGTGTAATAAGAGATCAAATCCCTCTTCGGAAGCCCTGTAATGTTAACGATCTATTTGATGTTATGCATCCTCTTTGTTAAGTCATTGCTGAGGACACATCTAAGGTACGCCTCGAAATTCATATTTTCAGGGATGAATAACTAGCCTTGCAGTGTTCGGGTGGAATCAATAGTTCAAGAGTTTTGATAATAGTATGCCTTCTTAGTAAGCTCTCGATGTCCGGTATGCACTATGTAAAGCATAGCTCTTTTCTATTCATGCAAACATGACGTAGGCGCGGAGCCACCAATAACTGTAGTTTCATTCAGAAGCGAAGTCAATTAGTAGTTTCAGGAACAATAAATCTAAGTAGAAGCCATAAGTAGGCCCTCGAAACCGTTTTAGCATGGGTGCAAAACACTATAGTAAACCCTATCTGCTTAGTAGTATAAAGACAGACAATAGATTATGTAAAATATATACAGGCTAGCTTATACAATATATATGTATTTTACTCTCTACTACTTATCTCATAATCTAAACTAAGTAATTATACACATTAATAAACTAACCATATTAACGAATTTAGAACCCTAATTATAATGATCACGAATTGGTAACAAGGCACGCTACATAGGCTCTTCTGTATTCCATTTGTATTGGTTCAGTTCCAAAATTCACAGCTTAGTTATGATCTAAAATGAAAATCGAAACTAGTTAGTTCGCTTCGAGGAATATTCCGGCATTCGAGAAATTGAAGATCGTTTCTTGGTAGCTCCCGACTCTTAGTCAAAATATCTCTCCTAATTTCGTAATGGAGATTGGAGATGTGGTCCCTCTAAAGATTAAGAGAGCACCCTAGGAGCTACAGAAGGGTTATTAACGAAGGTTATTGTGTACGTTTTGCGGTGGCTGAAGGTCGCCAATAGTTCAGTTTTTTGAGAGTATTGGTGCAGATCCTACCAGATTCTTGATAGTCCTCGGCGTGAGATCAACTATTTCAGGTTGCGCGACGCCTTGCTATCGTAACTTATTCCTCAAAAGAATTTGCTCATACGATACAAGGACTCGCGGCTACTACATCCCTGCTTATCCTGTAGCTAGTGTGTAGCCTTTCTGAGGGCCGGACAGGAGATCGTGTAGGTGAGGTAGAATACCGCCACACAGAGTTAGAATAATGGAACCAGTTCCTTCGCTTTAAGGCAAAACAATTGACCAATTAGAGAAACAAGCGAAATTCTAGAAATCGCTACAAGCAGAAGAGCCCAAAACAGGAATTCGTAACGACATATATATCTTTAGCTGTCCCTGTCAGGCGGTCACCTGTCCTCGATTTCGAACGTTGATATGGCACTATTAGACTTTCCTGTGCTGGCCTGTCTCTCTAGCCTATCTCCTCTACTTAAGCACCGCCGCCTCTGTCTGTTGTGATCAACTTCTCGCTCAATCTGGTGCCATTTTTATTCACACCACTGCCGGGCAATAAAGCTGGCCACAGACTCGTTCGGCTGGGTCCACGATACGTTATCTATGGTCAACGACACCACCTTAACTACTGTCCATTCTCGCCTATATCAATCTACTCCTCTAGAGAGCAATCACGAGCAGGTCACGCCACTAGAGGACAACTCGGCTGGAGAGTTCTGTCATGATTTGACCTTCAAGGAGAGCTCTGTTCCCGTCAAGCAGCTGCTGAATGAGCTGCCCTGGTCTATCAAGCAAAATCAAGTCCTGCAAGACTCACCAACTTGCACGCCCAAACGTTGCCAGACCACCAAGCAAGCTAGAGTCCCCACCAATCAGAACCAACGGGCACCGCCTGTATCGGAACATCAAACTACGAGAAACTCGCAGCCACTCAAGTGCAAGCGCGGCCGACCGCCGCAGCTGCAGCCGCAGCCGCAGACCATTCAGACCCGCGAAGCTGCCCGCCAGGCGCATCTCAAGAAGAATCGCGGAGCCGCCCACAAGAGCCGCCAGCGCAAGAAAGAGTACATCGACAGCCTCGCGACGCGTGCACGCGAGTTCTCAACTAAGAATAAATTACTTGAGGAGAGTGTGATCATGCTCCGGGAGGAGGTATTAGAGCTCAAGAACGAAGTGTTCTGCCATGCTAAATGCGACTTCTGGCCTGTTAACAAGTACCTCGCACGCTGCGCCGCTCTAGGGGGAATGGATGCTCCTAGTCAGACACTGAGCACCGTGCGAGGTCACGAGCGATACATTTGAGGATCTCAACGACTGCTTCCTCAAGGACTTCGATAAGGAGATGGAGGTATCTTCCCCTTAACCACCATTCTAATATGAAGTGGCGGCCTGCGTTACTCACCGCTCGATATTTCCAGCACGGGCGGGAGGCGGTATGCGGTTTGCAGTCGAACATTCCCCTATCAATGCCTCCATTTTCTCGACCCCATCAGCGCGCACCGTATTTAAACAACTGCACCTCAATCCACAACTTCCACATCATCTTCTGAGTCCTAGATACACCCCTCGTTGCGTCCCCCCCGACCTCCCATCATGTATCCCGAACCCTAGACCCTAGGATCACAATCACCTGTCTCGCATTCGCCACAAAGACTCTTTGTTCACGTAGCAAATCTAATGTGGGGGTCTTGAGTAAGAGAATATGGGTGGGGACGATTTTTTATGGACTGGGGAAAACGCCAAAATGTACATCAGTGTAATTACGGAGAGAATTGTAGTTATGGGTCCGACTGAGGAAACAAAGATGGAATGAAGTTAGGTGTGGTACGTGGTTTCATTCCTTCTTGGATGGTCTACTTCGTACAATCGCCACGTCAATTTCTGTAAATGGAGAATACCAATTACCGCGCAAGAACTTGGCTAATCGGATCGACATCTAGGCACCGGTAGCTAGTCGCTAGTCCAGTTTGAAGAATCATCAAGAAGAAATGAACCGTCGAGCGCGACATCGTGCGTTTCGCGAAGCTAGCGCATGGTAAACTATTATTCCGGGCTCGCAGAATGTACCCAACCGTTGATGTGAGTCGCTCGGTAAATTTTACGTATAGAGATTGACGCAATTCAAGATTTTACGCATCACCCTTCATCTCCTCTAAGTTGATCTTGGCATGTAGAAGAAATTCCTTCTATCAATCCTCCGTAAAACGCAGGTTCAAGGCACGGAGCCTCGACCGGACCAGACCGGACCGTGTTATTCCAAATTGGGTTAGACTGACTCACGTTGGCGACTGACCTTGTTCCGCTGCGTTCTCTTTTCCTCGTTCTACTATGTACTGTCCACAGCATTTGCTGTATTGAATTTGCCCCAGACTATTTAGGAAACGCGCTCAATCAATCCTGCGATGAAAACAACGCGCGGATTCTTCTCGTCGATCGTCAGTCGTTTAATAACGCGACAGCTCGGTTTTCCACCAGAAACATGCTCCTATACGGTGACAGACGTGCGCATTCCTGTGTTGGATGGAATCGAGCAGTTTGAACTCGCGGCAGACCTCTTCCAGCCCGTACTTCCCAAGGACGAAAAACCTGTAGGGACAATTCTCCTTCGATCTCCATATGGTCGCGGTCTTGCATTCGCGCTATTCAGTGCCGGTCCATACGCAGCCCGTGGTTACCAATGTCTGTTTGTGAGCTGTCGCGGCACATTTGGTTCTGGGGGCGAGTTTGATCCTTGGCGGAACGAGGAAGAGGATGGACATGCGGTCGTTGAGTGGATGCGAAAACAAGAGTGGTATACAGGCTCATTCGCTACGATGGGTGCCTCGTATCTGGGGTTCGTGCAATGGGCTCTGTTGCGAAATCCACCATCCGATATGGTCGCTGCTATAATCCAAACCGCGCCTCATGACTTCAGCAAGCAGCTGTGGGGAACGGGCTCCCTTTCGCTCGAGTTTATTACCTGGGGTGAGAATGTGGCACATCAGGAAAAGACGGGCTTTTTCCAAACACTCAAGACGCTAAACACGCAACAAAGGATGCGACGTGTTCTGAACGGGATCCCTTTGGCCGAGAGCGTGAAGTCGCATTTTCAGGGTGGCGCGCCGTGGGTGGACTTCGTCGTCGATCATCCAGATATTTCCGATCCCTATTACCATAATATGAAATTCGGGGAAGCCCTTGAGCGTGCGAATATCCCTATACTCTTGATTGGCGGATGGTCTGATCTCTTTGTATCGCAAACTGTGGAGCAATATACGCGTCTTAGCGAGCGCCAGACCAATGTTGCGCTATTGATGGGTCCGTGGAATCATATGCGGTCTGGACTGGCCTCGAAGGTCCATCAGCAGTCGTTAGACTGGTTGGAGGAACATCTTGCGAAAAGAAAGGGAAGGACAACGAAAACACACGTCCAATATTTCGTAACTGGGGCTCAGGAATGGCGAGATGTGCAGAAGTGGCCACCACCGACACTTGCACAGGAGCTATATCTCCGATCCGGTAGTCATCTTACGAGCGAAAAGCCATCAGCGGATGAGAACTCATCGAAGTTCACCTTTGATCCAAAGCAGCCAACTCCCACGATTGGCGGCAACCTTCTTCTAGGAGGCGGAAGTGCGAAGGACACCACACTGGCAGCCCGAACCGATGTCCTAGTATTCACCACCGAAGTCCTCGAGAAGGCCTTGGAAATTTCAGGGAAGGTAGCCGTCGAACTGAGCCACTCGAGCGATAATCCGAACGTAGATCTGTTCGTCAGGATCAGCGAAGTGGATGCAAAAGGACAGTCGTATAGCATTGCCGACACTTACAAGCGCTTGGATCCAGCCCGAGAAGGTGGTCCAGTCATTCTTCACTTGACGGACTGTGCACATAGATTCAGGAAAGGAAACTGTATTAGGTTGATCATTGCTGGAGCGTCGCATCCGCAATATGCGATCAATACTGGAAATGGAATTAATGCAACGTCGGAAGAGTTGAGGAGCGCGATTCATACCGTTTTTCATGGGGACAAGGGATCTTCGAGGATAGTTTTGCCTGTTGTAGTGTAGAGTTATTATCTTGTGGTGTTCTAGGAATTCTATTTTCTATTTCAAAACAGATGGACCAGTCCTTTCGTGGAGCTGCTCTCTAGTTACATTCCCTACCACAGTTCCATTCACATCTGCCTCATTCAACCACGCGGCTCTCAGGCCCCAAACGCCCACACTCGTCGTCGCCTTCTCGTTAATTCCCTTGATACTCAACGTCATGAGGTCCAGTGGCTGTGTCGGGAAGAACACACTGGTCGCACTCAGCTCACCCCCATTCAAGAAGACCTCAATAATGCTTCGGTCAATTATTCCACTAATTCTCCACGCCCCGTTTCCATTGTATAGCCCCAACTGTGAGAATTTGTCTGTAAAGAACGGGTTCAGGAAACCCGCGCTACTACGCCCGCGATCGAGCCAGAAGTCGCCAGACGCGAGGAATGTGCCACCTGAGACAGACTCTCCAGTCGCGGCGGACGAGAATGTAAAGTTTAGCGTCCCGGCAAGGGACGAGGAGTCTGTGAGCCCGGTGATGTTGGCCTCGAAATACAACGCTCCCGACCGAACGGTTGAGTAATCAACGAAGATGGTTCCATTTCCAAGAGAAGAGTTGTAGGCTAGTTCTTGTTCGGTGACGGCAGAGACGTTGTACGGGTACGATATCAAACTCATTCCGAGACGCGGCAATTTGGTCAAGTAATGGCCTCGGGGAACGGTCATTGCGCTGCGGAAGCCTTCTCCAGCTGTTGGTACAACGTTCGTATACTGCCAGTTCGAAGCCCAATTTATGCTAATCTGGTCTTGGGATGCGGGGATGTTGTAAAAGAACTGTCCTGCGTAGTTGTCCTTTGCAAAATCGGTGAGCCGAGTTGCACCATCTATAGCCTCGAAATGCGTGCCGTTGAACGAGCCTGGGAAATATTGCGTTATCGAGCCTCCGAGCGGTGCTCCCGGATTATTCGATATCAATAGAACCCACATGGTCGAAGCATCGCTACGACCGCTGACGGGCATTTCCACGAGATTAGGGCACTCGTACTGTAGCCCTAGTATTCCGTGTCTGGTGAAGTTGCTCTCGTGCGTCCAGGCAATCAGGTTCGGCGAACTGTATATACCGATTTCGAAACCGACACTATATGCTATGACCATGATCCAACGTTCTGTTGGTGCATGCCATATCACCTTTGGGTCACGGAATTGCGTCGAGTTACTGTCAATGACTGGGTTTCCCCCGTACTTGATGAAGGAGTAGCCGTTGTCGTGCGAGTACGCGATTTCTTGTGTCTGTCGGTCCGGGGTGTTCAGTGTATATATTGCCACAACGCCATTTTTCTGGTTGGGGAAGAATCCAGAAGTGTTGTTCACATCGATAACGGCAGACCCACTAAATATTCCTTCGGTAGGTCCACCGGGGAAGAGCGCAATGGGTTGGTTTGTCCAGGAGTAGAGGTCGGAGGACGTGGCGTGGCCCCAGTGCTGGTTACCAGCGACGGTGGCGGTTGGATTGTACTGGTAGTAGAGATGGTATAATCCATCGGCATCAACAAACATTCCATTGGGATCATTCATAAAACCTTGTGGGGGGCTAAAATGCACTTGGGGACGCAGGGGACCACCATAGTTTCCGGTGAGGGGAGTTCCAGTAGGCACGTTGGATTGAGAGTATGTGGATGCTGCGCTCTGTGCATGTCCAAGTTGGAGGAGATATATGAATGTTATCGTGTGTGAAATGTACGAGGAGGACATTTTCGAAGGTGAGTTGCCGGATAAAGCAGAGGTACGCATGTATATGCCCATCTTTATATCTCTCTGTATTATGTACGTCAGAACGGCACGACTAATAAACCCCTCACCTTAAGTAATATAGTGACCAACATTTCCTTTGATTTCAGGTTCTCTATGCTTGGCCTGCAGAAGTAGTCGATGTTCTGAAGTATTCTACCGACAATTCGCCCGTTCCTGGTAGCCGGAATATCTGGCAAAGCTATTTCCCCGCAGATTGTCTTTAACTAAGCTGCCATCGCGAGCGGATGCCAGGCTAGCGGCTAAGGTTCCGGTTGATGCTCAAGGGACGAATGCACTGGTGAGGTTGTGCGTCCTTAACTACATTCGATTAGCGCCGTAATTCTCGCTGTCGTCTCCTCATCCTACGGCTCCCCAAGCCATCCTTCATACTTTACATTCACTAAACCTCAACATGTAGTGCAAATTGCATCAATTTTAAGAAAAAAAATGTATTTAGATATCGTCAAAATGCGGCTAGTCTTAAGATCCTGCATGATTTATGTGAATTTAGTACTTGCTTCCCCTTCTATTGATTCCAGCTACCTCAAAAGTTCAAACAACTAAAACAAAATGGCAAAATTTCCTACGAAGCCTCCGATATTCAATCCACTCTATACTTCAACGCCGCGCTAAATCGTAAGGGACCACAGTTTGCATTTCCCATTGTTCAATTTGTCACCCCAACAATCTTATTGACATACTTTCCGTCCAGCTGCAGCACAAGATGATGTGCAATCCACTTCCCTGCGTCCTCCCTGGAGATGGCGTATCCAATTGCCGTAACCTCCCGCCCCGTCTTGGGATCATCGATGCCGACTCGGACCTCCTTGCTTGTCTCACCTGTGGTCAGGTGGCTAGCGTGAACAATGGTGTAGGACTCGCCGCTGTCTATCAGAAGGGCTTCCATGACTTTTTTATCTTTAATAGGGCCCTTCAATAGAAGAGAGTACACTGGAACCATGGGAAGAGGAACGTCGCGACCGAAGCGGGACATGCCTGTTGTTCCACAGACAACGATATGCGGGTTTCCGATTACGCCGTCGCTTCTTAACTGGGCAAGGGCCTCGAGCAGAACTTTCATGCCTTTTCCACAGATGTCCGGCTGGTCCATGGCCATTTTGGAGTTGAAAGCCCCGCCGATGGTAGAGACGATTTCATCGACGAGGTTCCCGCTCTCAGCCAGTAGGGACTTAGAGACGGCGGTGAGATCATGCGCATTGCCCTGGATGATTTTGATATTTGGGTTTGCTCCAGGCGGAAATATGGCCGTCAGCTTGGATGGGACACGGCAGAGGGCGATGCACCGGTGGCCTGCAGAGAGAGTGTGCTTGAGCGCCGAGAGACCCACGCCAGTACTGGCACCAAGGAAGAGAACGGTTTTGGTGGTAGTGGCCATTGGCACGGTAAGTTGTTGTAAGAATAAGCGATGTCGATATTAGGAGTTGACGATGGGTAGTAGTGTGGAGAAAGGCCGGATGACGATAATAGACGGACGGTTAAGACGGAAGTTTATATCCAATGTCGATAGCGGTTGATGATTGGAGGTGTCAGGGATATCTTCAAGATGCTGATAGATTTTATAAAGGCACGTAACAGTGATTGAGCTGAGCCCAGTGGACAATGTCTGCGGAAATGTTTAAAATGAAGTTCTTGTGGTAAATTAAGCAATTTTGATTACTTCAGGAAAGAATTCAAGTCTTGGAACACGGTAGGGTTATTTTATAATGGTCGAGTTTACTTCGGTATTTTCTCGTCCACTGAAGCACGTGACTCGGAGCAGAATTCCCCCGGCTGCGCAAAGCCACGATCACGCTAGGCAGCGTAAGAGACCAACCCTCGGGGCGCAACAGCGACAACACCACGTGAATACGTACCCGACTGCAGCATGTCGGCAGTCTCAGATCCTGGCTCCGAAAAAAACGCGAACCCATCGTCGACTCCAGCGCCGATCCCGAAGCTACGCAGCTGCGTCGTATGCCGAAGGCGTAAGGTTCGCTGTGACAAGCAGTCGCCGTGCTCTAATTGCCGCCGGGCAAATATCGCCTGTGTATTGCCATCAGCAGACCGCCCGCCAAAATGGGCCCGTCGCCACGACCTTTTCGCCAACAATGCTTCAGTATCAAAAGCTCCGGCTGCACCGGAGCACGCTGGACCGGACGTTGCAAAGGTCATCGACAGACTACGAACCCTTGAAGCCCTTGTCAAAGAGTTGAGTGGCCAGCTCGAAGAGGCACGCGCAGCGACTCACTCAACCGATGGAGGTTCATCTGGAGTCGACTCTCCTGAGAGCTCTACCCAGGATACTGGTGTTCACAAGCAGTTTGGCAGACTGGTTCTCCAGGACGCCAACCGCAGCCGCTATGTGAGCAGCGGCTTCTGGTCCCGGGTCAACGACGAGGTGAGTCAGCTTGCTGTGGTCGCGTCGTTGGCGTGACTACCCTAGGTAGATCGCTCGCTCATGTTTGCCGTAGCTCGATGGGCTAAAGATGGATACTCGTGTTCTTGCAGGAGCCGAAACCAACAGCTCAGAGGACGAGGCATCACCACCGAAGACACCGCCCACTCAGGAGCTCCAGCGAACGCCTTCGGAACGCCATGCATTCCTATTTCGACATAACTTGAGCCCTTCGACTCCCGATCTTCGCGAGTTCCACCCACTACCATCGCAAATTCCGTTTCTCCTTGATATCTTCTCTGAAAATGTGAACGCCATCATCCAGATAGTCCATATCCCAACTGTTTCTAAATTAGTCCGCGATTTGCGTGGCAGTGGTATGACGCGCCTCACACCAGCCAATGAAGCACTGATGTTCTCAATTTATTATGCCGCTATCACTTCCATGGAGGAAGACGATGTGAGTTGCCCTTCCATTACGATGCCATAACGTTAATAGATTGTATTAATTTGCTTCCTGCACAGGTCATGGCCAACTTTGGCTCCTCCAAATCCAATCTCAATCTCAAGTATCGTCTCGGCCTAGAGTATGCCCTTGCCAAGGCCGATTTTCTTGATGCCCCCGACATAGTCCTAGTCCAGGCCTTTGCCATTTTCATCGGCCTTGTTCGCCGACACGACAGCCCTCGGTTCGTGTGGATGATAACCGGGCTTGTCATTAGAATGGCCCAGTATCTTGGGTTGCAGCGAGATGGGTCACATTTCGAGCATCTAACACCCTTTGAGATTGAGATGCGTCGAAAAGTCTGGTGGGTTGTGTACATGCTAGACGTGAGAGCATCAGAGGATCAAGGGACAGACCTGACTATCGCAAGTGGCAGCTTCGACACCAAGATCCCTCTCAATATCAACGACGTAGACATTAGTCCAGAGTCAGAACAGATGCCCCTGGAACGCGACAGCGTTACGGATATGTCATTCGCACGCATCTTTTTCGGAGTAGACGATATCGTGAGGCAGATGATGGCCCCTGGTGCAAAGGATGATGCAAAGGACCTACAAGAGCAAACTCGTCTGCTTAATGAGCTGTATCAGAAGTTCGAACAAGGCTACATGCCGTACGAGACAGAATCGGGGAATATTAGCTATTGGATCGTAGTCACTATCGCACGGCTCGTCATGGCCAAGATGACGCTCATCGTTTACCTCCCTATCCTCTTCTCTTCCCCGAGCGAACACTTCTCAGACGAGATAAGAAACAAGCTACTGGTCTCGGCAATTGAGGTCGCAGAGTACAATCATGCGCTTAACGCCGAACAGGCGGGTCGGAAATGGCGCTGGATATACCAAACCTACACACATTGGCATGCCATTGTGTACCTCATGATCGACATCTCGCGACGCCCTTGGTCCCCTATCGTTGAGAGAGCTTGGGTCGCACTTCACAGTAGCTGGCTGATTCCCGCCCAAAATCCCCTCGGCAAGAATTTACGTATCTGGGTTCCTCTACGAAAGTTAATGGCCAAGGCCCGTAGGCATCGCAACGCCGAGCTCAGCCGGCTGCGGGCGGATCCACAGGCTGCCATCATGTTGAAGATGGAAGACCAGGAAATACCGTTGCCGTCAAGCTCTGAGCCGTTTCCAATCGGATCCAACGTCGGTAGCTTCCGCGACCGGTGGTGCCATCTCGTGGGCATTCCAGAGGGACATGGAGGCGACATCAAGATATCTGAAGTTTCCGGCGCCGGGCTCGTCGACTCGTCAATGGAAACGACCCATACAAGCCAGCCAACCGCAGAACCAATTTCTGCGTATGACCCAAGCGATCTGAGTGCCAATTCGGCCTTTGGGCCAATGTATTTCGATGCGATTGGGCAGCAGGTTGACCAAAACCTAGCGAGTGCTAATATCAGGGACGAAGAAGTGTCTGTGAGAGCAAAAACACACAGCGACTCGGGCTTGGGACAACCTATTGCGTCATCATACAATTCCTTTCCTACGATCCCCACAGACAGTTTAGATGGACGTACCATGGGACTTGGATCCGTTCCTTGGCTTTGGGCCGATGTTGATCCGTCTGTCGATGTTTTCTCCAACGTGGACGTGGATTTCGTTGATACTAATATGGATTTGGATAGTGACATAAACTGGTATAATTGGGTGGAATCTGCCAAGGGTATGGAGACGACTGCGGGGCAAAGTAACAATGACTGGCTTTGAAGAATTTATGTTGGGCTGTTCTCAATATCAAGACTTCATTCAATACTATTTGATTTGGGGCCTCTTTACGAGTATGCAAGTTTAAGTCAATTCATACCATAGTAATTTGCCTTCCTACCAGGTTGAATCTCAACTCGGGACACCGTTTAGAAAGCGCCCAAGACGGCATTGATATGGCCAGGTTTCGAGGCGAAAGACTGCTGCTCATGGAAGAGATATGTAACGCCTTGCAGAAGTCGGGTTCCGGAGCGCATGACTCCCACACGGAAGTACAGGGCCATCTCAATCTCCCGTCCCAAAAATGAGGCCTTCTTTGGAAAATAGCTTACATTTCACTGCTTAATCCGTCTTCGCGTCGTAAGGGGTTTCTCGTCTTGGTCCTGGGTGGGTTGGTTTGGCGAAATCTGTCCCATCCTTCACGATAATTGGATCCAAAATTCGAATTCGATCCACGGGATTCACGGTTATTTGACGTTAGATTTGATACAAGAACAGAGGTGCGACCTACACTGCAGTCCTTGACGTCTAATATTCCAAATAAGGTTCTCTCAACCCCTTCCTTCGCATCTGCGCACTTGTAACTGAAGTCAAACGCTTGGACACTCGTGAAAGAGAGATCTATATTTGAGCTAAGTTTTGCATTGATCCTCCCGAAATTCATGCCAGCACTACCCTGACGTTACTACAGCTACTACAGGTTATCTAGACATCGAGGACGACTATCTTGAGATCTAAGTTGCACAGTACGGTCCCTTTCACTCACGTTTTGATGGATTTTTGATCGTTAGAAGATGTGCGAATATTTGGGAGCGTGTTGCTTTAGCCGAATCAATAGCTATGCTGGGTAGCACATTCTTGCGGTATGAAGGAGTTGTGCTGGGATAATATTACTAGACACCAAGGAGGTTACATAGAACAAATATAAACCGCTTCATAGATGTGTTTGTCCTCGAATTTTCTGCAGATGACGTAAGTGGTTTCTGTTGCGACGCTCGAGTTGATAGATGGCAAATCGGAGAAGGATGACTGAGTTGATTGTATTAACGAGGGTCTGACTCTGGTATATATAGCGACAAAACATTAAGTAAGCAATAACAAGAAACCTGGCTGTTTACTAGGGATGTAGGATCCCTGCAGGAACTGCAAAGAGCCATAGGCGAAGCACAAGAGCTGAACCGCAACAGTTTCCTAGCTCCCTCTCCAATCCCAGAAAGGCCAGCGTCGACATCCTCAAAAGTGGCTATCATCACATTTCCCTCTCCTCGATCAAGACTTCTGCTTTTCCTCTTGCAACCATGTCAAGGTCGGGGACATCGGAATGCTTCTCACCGTCAAAGATAGCATCAATCTCCTCGAGTGTGTGGCCCTTAGTCTCGACCCAATAATACGCAATCCAACCCCAAAGAAGAACATTGAACGAAGCGTTGATCATATACATCTTCCACCCAATACTCTCAAACCCGTGGGGAAATGCAAAGGTCTAGTGTTACAAGTTAGCGACCACAAAATTAGCAAGCACGAAGGGAACTGACCACTAGAAGACCGCAGCTCTTGGAAAAGGTAGTGAAAAGACCCATTCCAGTCGCACGAAGACTGTACGACAGGACTTCAGGTCCATACATGACCGTGAGAGGGGTAATACCGAAAGAATACGCCCCCAGGAAGAGGAAGATGCTGGCAACGGTACCATATATGCCGGACTTTTCCGTGCTCTCCCCATATGTGGCTGTCAGACCACCCACCATGAACAGTGTGATTGCCGCAAGACCCAAGCTGGTAAGACACAGGACCTTGCGACCAATCTTTTCAGCAGAAAGAGAGCCAGAGAGCGCCACAATCAGCTGCCAGGCGGACAAGATGACATTGATCTTCAACTGCGTTTTGGGGTTTTTGATGCCGGCCTGTGAAAGCATCGTACCGAAGTAGAAGGTGATAATGTTGGAACCAGTCAACATGGCTAGCGGAGCAACAGATAGGGCAAGGAACACCCTTTTTCGGTTTCCAGGCGTCTTGAAAAGCTCGAAGTAGTTCACTGATTTGCCTTCGTCCTTCTCGTATTGCAGCGTATCCATGATCTCGCGTAACTGGACCTGCACGATAGGATCATCTTCGGTTTTTCCATGAAGCTGGGCTAGAACAGTAACGGCTTCCTCATGGCGGTCATTATAGGCAAGCCAACGTGGGGATTCCGGAAGAAAGAACAGGACGATAAGAGCAGCAATGGATGGTGCAGCTTGAAGAAGAGATGGGATTCTCCAGGCCCAGGTGGACGTTAGTTGAGCGGTCTATTCTCATGATCAGTATAGCATCTTTAGGAGATTATATATATGGGATGACTTGCACCATAGCAGACACCGGCGGCAAGCAGCGAGCCAACTGCCCAACAAGTAAAATACAATCCCAGAGCAAAAGCCCGGACCCTGGATGGAACAGTCTCCGCAACGTATGTCGAAGCAGAGGCCTGCGCGAGACCACTTCCAGCGCCAATGAAGAGGCGTCCGATGATGAACATGGCAATGTGTTGCGCCGAACCCTGAAGAATAGCCCCGATGATCTGAATGCAGGCAGAAAGAATAATGCCGAACTTTCTGCCCTTCCAGTTGATCAGTGGACCAGCTGTCAATGCTACTGGAATAGCCCCAACGAAGGTAATAGCTGTGTTAAGAGATTTAAGCGTGGTCGTGAGGTGGAAGTATTTAGAATACGAAGGCATGACGTTCAAAGATCCCATGAGCGAGCCATCGTATGCGATTGTGACCGAGTCGACCACGCAGACCGAGATGACCAAGGCTGTCATCCAGGTCATCCCGCCCACTCCACTTTGGGAAGGCATGATGCTTGCTGACCTGTATTTCGGTGGGGATTGGAAAAGATGGGGAATCTCGAGTTGGATTTCTTGAAGTGATGACCCCACAAACTCGTATGATTCCAAGCCATTATATGATCTTTGCCTCACGATAGTTCACGATAGTAGCGCGCGCACATCTGCGATGCCAAGATGTGCAGGTCAATCTAGAACAAGGTTGCTGATATGCTCCGTATCAATTGCGGGCCTATTATGCAAGTCGCCGCACAAGTCCGATCAAAACCCCTTCCATCAACCACTCTTCGTTCTGATAACTTCAAAACGGACCTGACTTCCCTTATCCTTGACACTTATCACTGCAACGCCTATCTCGCTCTGATATCGATTCACCTCGCCAAGCCCAGAATGGCCTCGAATACTATGGCCACGTCCGATAGGTTCGCAGACCTACTGCGTCACATGACCTTGGAAGAGAAGGTCCTGTTGCTAGGAGGGAAAAACATGTGGGAGACTGAGAGCATCCCGCGCCTCGGTATCAAAAGCCTCAAGACGACCGATGGACCAGCGGGCGTGCGCGGCGCAAAATGGACCGGAGGAACACGATCGACCTACATTCCTTGTGGTGTCTCTCTTGGCGCTACCTTCGATCCGAACATGATCGAGTCGATTGGTCGAATTCTAGGCGAGGAAGCCAAATCGAAGAATGCGCATGTGCTGCTTGCGCCGACGATGAACATGTCGCGGTCACCCCTTGGGGGCCGAAATTTCGAAAACTTTGGAGAAGATCCATTTCTGACGGGCACGCTTGCGACGAGTATAGTCCGCGGTATTCAAAGTCAAGGCGTTGGCGCATGTCCGAAGCATTTCGTTGGCAACGAACAGGAGTCAAGACGATTCAACATTGACGAGAAGATTGATGAGCGCACCCTGAGGGAGGTGTATCTGCGACCTTTCCAGATGGTGTGCGAGGCTGAGCCATGGACTTTCATGACTGCGTACAACAAGATCAACGGAGAGCATTGCGATGTTAGTAAAACGTTAATTCAAGATATCCTCAGGCAAGAGTGGGGCTTCCGAGGTATTGTCATGAGCGACTGGGGAGGGCTTAATGACACCGTGCAGAGTTTGATTGCGGGGACTGATCTTGAGATGCCTGGTCCTCCAATCCGGAGAGCGACTAAGCTTCTCGAGGCTGTGAATGCGGGCCTAGTTAAAGAGACGGATGTAGATCTTTGTGTTGAGAGAATGCTGCAACTGCTCGAAAAGGCGAGCTGTCTGGAACAACCTGGACAAGATACCGATGATGATGTTGCTGGGGATGCCGCAGCCATTAACGCGGATGAAGGTTCTGCAGATCGTATTGAGGTCAGATTACGAGCAAAAGAAGCCGCCGTTGGAGGTATGGTACTCTTAAAGAACAACGGGATCCTTCCGCTTTCCGCTTCAGATATCAAATCTCTCGCCATAATCGGACCTAATGCAGCAACACCTACAATTGGAGGTGCTGGGAGCGCGGTAGTCAATCCCTACTATATCTCTACCCCCTTTGAAAGCATTTCGGCGATAGCCCGGGCAGAAAATCCCGACATGAAGATTTCATACGAATGCGGAATTCGAACACACAAGATGCTACCATTGCCAGGAGATTTGATCAAGAGCGACAGTGTCTCAGGGGTGCGATTGGATTTCTTCGCAGGTCACAACTTCAAAGGAGATGTTGTCGGATCCAGAGCTTGGGCCACAACTCAGATCATGATGATGTCAGACGGTGATATCCCTGAGACGCTGAGAGGGAAAGAATACTCCTTCAAGGTGACCGGGACGCTTACAGCCGCGGAAAGTGGCACACACTCAGTCGGCATATGCAGCACAGGCAAGGCAAAACTCTTCATTGACAATGTCTTAGTCGTGGATAATTCAAACTGGACCGAACTCGGCGAAGGCTTCATGAACTGCGGCAGCAAGGAGCGCATATCAACTATTGTCCTAGAAAAGGGCCATACGTACGCTATCCGGATCGATCAGGTCGCTGTACCGCCACCGATTGAACCACATGACAATACTTTATTCCACACCGTTTCCGGAATTCGCTTTGGTTTACTCGCCCCAGTCGACGAGGAAGCCATGTTTTCTGCCGCAGTCAAAAGTGCACAAGATGCAGATGTAGCTATCTTGGTCGTTGGTCACAACAACGGCACAGAACGGGAAAGCGTAGATCGCACCTCTCTCTCTATTCCCGGGAACACTGCTGAGCTGGTCCGCGCGATATCTGCCGCCAATAAGCGTACAATTGTGGTCAACCAATCCGCCTGCGCGGTTGATCTCCATGCCTGGCGTGAGACTCCCGCAGCCCTTATTCAGGCCTGGTATCAGGGCCAGGAAACCGGAAATGCTATTGCAGATGTACTTTTTGGGAAGGCGAATCCCAGTGGAAAGCTACCGATAACTTTTCCGATACGCCTGGAAGATCATGGAAGCCATAAATGGTTCCCGGGTGATGTGGATAATGACCGTGCCGAGTACGGAGAGGGTACTTTGATCGGGTATCGATGGTTCGACAAACATCAAATTCAGCCTGCGTGGGAATTCGGCTATGGAGGAAGTTACACAACATTTGCACTGGCTGATATTAAATCGTGCGGAACTATTGGGGCTGAGAGTGGGACAGTGGTGACGATATCCGTCTCTGTTACTAACAATGGGGATGTAGCGGGTGCTGAAGTTATACAAGTTTACGCCTCACCTTCGGCTCAATTGGCAAAGTTGGGTTTGGAGGCAGCCCCGACGACCTTGGTGGGGTTTAAAAAAGTGTTTATTAAGGCGAAGAAATCGGAAGTGGTGTCGATTGAGATAGGACGGAATGCAGTTGAATGGTATGATGCTAAAAATAGCTTATGGGTGGTTGATCAGGGCATTTACAAGTTCCATGTTGGAACGAGTTCAAGAAACATTAAGGGTATTGTAGACGTTGAGGTAACAATATGATCGATCTTGGCACCTGTGAATAGCAGAAACGTAGTAGATTGGTTCGAAATAGACGCCATGCGTTAGGCAAAATTTCACGGACCTTTGTGTTCTCATCTTCATCAAGCTAGTTCACATACAGCCAGTAAGAGAATTAAGCGAGAATGAGGGGCACTGGTCTCATCCAACACTAGCTCAACCTTCTGATCCTCAATCCCGATGCTGCACTTCATCGCAATTCGCTGGAAGTATATTCTCAGTCTTGTGCTGCTTATTCTCCTTCCCATCCTCATTTCCTATATCTTCGTCTCTTCGACTCCCCGAATGTCTCCCCCACCTTCTCCCTCCTCTGTAGCCTCCTCTCTCCTTGCCTCAAAGGGCCTCAAGCTCCACTCTCTCCGTGTTATTCAATCTCTATGGGCCGGATACGGTCAAACATGCCACGTGACTGCCTCTCCGAGCTTGTCGGCGAACTCCTCAGCCCAAACCTCGAGATCGGTATCAGCGGCGAACTCCAACGTATCCACGCCACAAGAACTTCAGTCCTTTATTCTCAAAATGACCATGCCTCTGCGAACCGACAAAAGTGACGAGGGCCATACACGGAAGGCCCTTAGTTATCAAGTGGAACAATACTTTTATTCGGAATTAGCTCCCCTTCTTCCTTCCTCCATCTCCGTTGCCAAGTGCTCCACTAGCATAAACGAGCATCACCCCGACGGTACCTCCACAACAGCTATGCTCCTAAGCGACCTCCGCGAACAGTTCCCAGTGGCCGGAGAAAAGAGAGACGAGCTGTCCCCAACCCAGGTACACGCCGCCCTCGATTGGCTCTCCGGCTTCCACGGATTCTGGTGGCCGCAGGTAAAAGACATGGATCGTCACTCACTTGTACGACCACCACTTGAAGAGGTGGAACACGACGCAGGAGGAGCAAGAGAGAAGACAGTGTGGCTGAATGGAGGGTATACCTATCTCGCAACGCGGCGAAAAGAATACTCTTCCCTCGCCAGGGACTCAAGCTCGAAGTGGAATGCGCTCTTGACCATGTCGAAAGATAGCTCCATCTCGATAGCGGAAATGGTTGCTGACATCCTAGCACCGAGAAAAGAGGGCCGGGGCGCGACAGAAGACTATCAAACACTTATTCATGGGGATGTAAAGTCTGAGAACTTGTTTACCAGTGTTTCTGGCGAAGAAGTCGCGTTCTACGATTTCCAATATGTTGGTCTTGGTCTCGGCGTCTGTGACCTGGCGAAGCTGTTCACATGTTCGCTTCCTCTCGACATGTTGGTTGGAGATGCTAGCGTGTCGCTAGATATGGAATTGGAGATGCAGCAGGGAGAGAAGGCGTTGTTGGAAAGATATTTGGCCCGATTGAAGGACGTCAGCAAGAAAGAATACGACTGGGATGTTTTCCTAATGCACTGGGAGACTGCTCTAGTTGACTGGCTGCGGTTTCAGGCGAGTTGGGGGTTCTGGGGCCATACGGAGTGGTTGGAGGCGAGGGTGAGGTGGATCTTGAAGGATAAAGGGTGGAGGGAGAAGGTGGAGGGAAATTGGAAGAAGAGCCAGAGAATACATTCTTGACTATGGATAGATGGTAGAATTCTTTCTTAATTAAGAATTATATATTTCAGGCCTGCCAGGAGAAATAACACGAATGTGGTAACGAGGTCTCCAAGTCGTGTCGAAGTTCTCATTCAATTTCGATATGCATTCGAAAGACTCCATTACCAAATTCAGGTTCATTAAACTGCACTGCAAAGAATTCAAATTAGGAATGCATGGCTACTAAAGTTTCTGATATAAAGGATGGCTAAGATTAGGAGGCTGAGCGCAATTTAATCCTCTTCTCCTCGTTCCTCACGAGCCTTTCAATTTTCTGAACCTTTTTAGAAATCGGTGGGTTAGTTTCGGGATTCTTCAGACAGCATCGCATTAAAAGGATAGTCCCCTTGTGCTGCGACTTGTGGATAGGGGTTTAACACTGGCACGCCCTATGTCTACGGAGAAGCATCTTGATCGTGCACAACACATTGAAGTTTGCCAATAGCATGAGAGGGTGATTTTGAACGGTGATTTAAAGTATGAATGTGTATTTATGGCGCAACGAAGAGACTATCAACGCCGTGTCCATGGTTTACATGCGATCTTACACTTGTAGCTTCGCAATGACAGTTGTCCGAATTGTTGATCAACTTCCTACTATGAACTTCCCCACCCTCAGCAACTTTATTCTGGGTGCTATGTCAACCCGTTGACGGCGCTCAGCAAATATATCACATTTTCAAGTGGCTGCCTCCAGCACATGACCATATCCTCCCTAGGTTTACATCCGCTGGCAACTTTCCTCGCGGTTCCACATGATTGTTAGTGTTGATATGTAAAGTTTGATCGCGGGTTAAGACTTGAAATGCCACTGGATCAAGAGTAAGACCCATTTTTCATGTGTGTAGTCAATGTTTCCCTTAATTAGCCGCGGGAATTCTCCAAAACTGCGATTATCATACGTTTGGACATGTCATGTTTGTGATTGCGTACCTTCTCGTAAATTCTTCAGATCGTTATTGATTGATATGAGCACCCAAATAACGAAGTTTGAGTTTCGCCACCTCCGCGATGCGCACAAATAACAATTAACATAAGACAGCCGGAAGATCTATAAAATTGGCTCACGGGAAGGCCTCTGAGTTGATCTATACTCCAATCGATAACTGTTTCTTCAGATACTTCAAAAGGAGAAACTATGGATCCTAATTCAGACACAAAGTTCGCGACACGCTCCCTGTTGGCCGCTCTCGATGAATCACAAGAGCTCCAAACCTACCAAGCCCTCCTGTCAACAGACAGTGATAGATCGGACGACGCCATCGCCATATCTGCATCGGCCCTAGAAGAATTCAAGACTGCGCCGCTGATTTGGTGGGACGTCAAGCAACATCTTTCCGAGCCTCAGCCAAATGTCGAAAGCACTGCACCCGAGCAATCCACCACACGATCCACTCTTACGAATTCCAAAACCAGCCTGCAGCAATATGCAGTCCTCGGCCACGTACCCAAAGAAAACGCCGTCAACACCGCATCCAAGCCCGTTCTCCTGAACACCAATTCACCCTGGTCGGCTTTCCTGTGCGGTTCCCAAGGCTCCGGGAAATCGCATGCGCTTTCTTGTATGTTGGAGAACTGTCTGCTCCAGAATGACAGCATCGGCAAGAATCCCCACCCTCTAGCTGGTCTTGTGTTTCATTACGATAGTCACCAGGGCAGTGGGGTCTGTGAAGCAGCGTATTTGTGCTCTTCTGTCCCGACAACGGTGCTGGTCAGCGAGAGCAATTTCGGACGACTGAAGGTGGATTATGAAGCGATGGCCGCACGGCATCAGGGAGAAATCAGCGTGAGGAAGATGAAGCTGTTGTCATCTCATCTGGATACCGAGCGCGTGAAGACGCTGATGGCCATAGGGAAGGACGGCGAGTTGCCCCTATACATGCACGTGAGTATTTTCTGTTGAGGAGCGACACCACACATGCTAATTAGTCTCAGATATTGATCAAGATATTACGCGACATGGCCAAAGCCAACGGCGGCATCGGAGCCTTCGACTACAAACAGTTCAAGAGGATGCTAGACGAACAGGGCTTCTCGGACAAACAAAACAGTCCCCTGAACATGCGCCTCGCGCTCCTAGAATCCTTCATAGACACCGCCAAGCGCGCGGGCCCAGACTTTCTCGTCGGAAACCCGGGCACGCTGACCATTATCGACCTCACCGACCCCGTGGTGGACGCGGACTCCGCATGCGTGCTGTTCGATATCTGCCTGTCGATTTTCATATCGCAGACTGCATGCGGCAAGATTGTGGCGCTGGACGAAGCGCACAATTACATGACGGAGGAGAGCAGTGCCGCTAAGCAATTCACCAACCGGCTCCTCAAGACTATACGAGAGCAGCGGCATCAGGCGACGCGTGTAGTGGTCGCGACACAGGAGCCTACAATCAATACGGCGCTGTTGGATCTTTGTAGCGTCACCATGGTGCATCGTTGCACGAGTCCGGCTTGGTTCGCCGTGTTGAAGAAGCATATTGCTGGGATGTTTCTCAACGGCAATTCGATGTCATCTGAAGGGAGTGGAGGCGAGGAGGGGGATGAGATTGGGAAAAAGGGAAAGGTGGACAAGGAGCTGTTTCAGCAGATTGTGCAGCTGAAGTTGGGGGAGAGTTTGCTGTTTTGTCCAACCGCTGCTGTGGCAGTGGATGGTAATGAAATTGTCAGGATGGTGGATAGGTATGTCAAGTTCAAGACACGAGAGAGGGTGACGGCGGATGGGGGAACGACGAAGCTTGCGGGCGATGCGTAAGGCTGTGTTGGGGGGTGTTGCGAGGTCTGAGTAGGTATAATAGGTAGGTCGTGGCCTTGGCTCCCATAGACATTTTGTAGAACTACAACTTCTTCAAAGCCACTCTTCATCCTAACCTTGGATGTGCCTACTAAAAGAATGGAGGCATGTATTAAAGAAACCGCAGTGCTTGTAATAGATGAAGACAGCACCAGTCAGCTATGAATCAGGCGATGAAGTGGGTGCACATGGCTATCGCTCGACGCTATACTTCCCCTTCCGCCAGCTCCCATATCGGAGGATGTAAAAAGACTTTTGCACAAGGCTTCACTTTCCTTTCCACGACACACATCTCGAATTACAAACCATCAAGACCGGCAACGACGACAAAGATATGGAAACAGGCGAGAGCATGCTTATTTATCCCGGCGTGATGGCCATAGCATTATTTTTTGCAGGCATTTTGGAATTATTTTCTCTGGATTGTCGTCAAAATGGCCTATTGACGTCATCGAGTGTTGTGTGGACGACGAGCCAGCATGTGGGTCAAATTATGGGCTAAGATAGGTAATGGAAAGCCATCGGCGACCATCGGCCTCCAGCAGAGCTTCTTTTAGGTGGGTGGTAGTCCTGAAATCTATTTCTATGGTGCCGAACCTAATTTTTCCTAGGACGAAAGAGAGAGTTTTCTTACTAAGCATCTCAAAGACAAAGAGTAGACGATGAAAGAGTATTGGACGTGTCAGATGTTCTCTTGAAGCATGTCTTCCACTCATTTTCGTTCCTCAATCCCTCCTTTTTCGATATCCCTGCCCCTATTGCAGGCGTTGGGGCGAACGAGAGATATCAGCCGAGTACCGAACCAGTGAATGTTCAAGCAGCCTATCAGAACTTGGCGCATGAGTAGGCCCTTGGCACGCCACCAAATGTGTATCTCTTACGAGCTGGATCCGTACTTGAATCGATCAACACTTCTCCATCATAAAAATAGTCGGGGACAAGTTCTCCACCGCACCTCCGCCGACTCAGTACTATGTACAGACAAAGCTGCTCGGGACCTCTTCGGGGCTTTGTACTCGGCCCCCGTATCCTGCAACTGGCGCGTCGGGGTAAGGGACTCGGGGTAGGCCGGCGTGCCTGGGTGTCTGGGTATATGCGACCTCCAGAACTGCGTCTCTCTTATCAAGTGTCTCAACTCTTAATTGCGACTCCATCCCAGTCGCCCTGCAGCCATCCCAGCAGCCCATTCCACCAACCAGAAAATGCACGACAAACAAGCATCCCAAAGATTTTGCCAACGGATCGGCACAACTCTTCAAAGGACCGACTTGCATGGCGGTTGCTTGTTTCATCAACCATTACTCTCCTGTCCGTCGCTCGCGCTCCTCACAATCTCCCCGCCAATATCTCTTCCTCGTCGCCTGGGGCCTTTGGTCATCGCCCCGGAGTGCCGCCTTTGACGGGGCCCGGGGTCGTTTTATACGTGATGTTGCACCGCGGCGTAGCGGTCTAGGCCTGCGTACAAACCAGCATTGCATAAATATAGAGTTGGACGATACTCAGTCATCGACTTGGCAAGGATCACAGGCGCAGTGCAGGCCGCCCCCTGGCCCACCAGCAGAGCTCGCGCCCTCGTATCCTACCGTCGTCGGCACTTGTGTATCGTTTCTGGCTGAGCTTGCGGCCGATAAGGCACCTTGGCTGCTGGGCGGGCCGAGAGGAGGCTGGCGGAGCGTTGGCATCGCCAGGGGTTCACGCCGTTTGGGGCTAGCGTCCGCTCGTCTCTGCCGCATTAGGGAGGCGATGGAAGCGTGGGAGACGGCCGGCTAGCGGTCCGTGATGGTGGGCATGGATATTGCTCGGATCGATATCTTCCCACGCCGCCCCGTCATGGTGTCTCTCTGCTGCCCTCTTGATCATCTTCTGTGGCCTTCTCAGACTCTCGTCGACCCGGGTCGTCGTCGCTGCCGCTTCACTTCTTCTGCGCTGCCCAGTCTCTCGCTTCCTGTTCTTTAGATTCTAATGCCATGATGATTTTCAAAGGTTACCGTCTCTCGTTTATGCATTTTGTTTTATACATCTCTACTTTTATAATAGGCGTGCAGTTGTGGTCGGTGTGGAAGCAGTCTTCGCGCGGCGGCTTCCCATCCTATTCTCACCGGGGCTGGGAGTTCGACGCTGATGTGCAATCGAATGTGCATACTTTCAACAACGAGCAGTGCGATGTTGCCTTTCCACAGCTTTACCACAGTCTGGACAAGGCAGTCAAGAGGCGGAACGGCCGGAAGGTCCACGTGCAGGACATCGAAATCAACAAAGGGCGATGTATGCTGCGGGTCATGATATACCAGGGTGAGGTAAGTACAGTGCAAATTCGACCTCCAGATTTTCTGGATTCTGTTTTCGGCCTGGGAGGCGCAATCTTGATCGAACTTGTTCACTAACAGGGCCACAGTTGTTTGTAGTCAACTCGGGACAGCCTGAAGACTGCTATGTCGCCAACGGAAACGAGCGCGAGCGCATTCTCGGCACCCTCGCCCAGATCGACCGCGCCCTCTCCACTTCTCCCATCTCCGACCCCTCCATACCGAACATCGAGTTCTCCCTCTCTCTCGACGACCTGCCTCGCCGCTCAAAGGGAAAGGGCATCTTCTTCGGATATACCCGGCAGGACACTCCCGAATATGATGATATCTGGTTGATCCCGAACTATGCGTATTGGAGTTGGAACTACACTCACGCGCCGAGCTGGAACAGCATCCGACGAGAAATCGCAGATGCGGAGCGCGACGTACCTTGGGAGAAGAAGGATCCGAGAGTGGTCTGGAGGGGCAAGGTCAAGATGGCGCAGCTGAGGAGTGAGTTGGTGAGGGTCAGCGAGGGTAAGAGCTGGAGCGATATCAAGCCTGTGGTCATCAACGATTCCAAGGATAAGCATACCAAGGACGTGATGAACCTGAGGGATTTTTGCGGGTATGTCAAGTCCGCCTCCATGGTTGATTATGCCGAAAATGCTAACTCAGGCAACCAGATATAAATTCACCGTCCAAACCGAAGGCACGTCCTACTCGGGCCGCCTCAAATACCTGCAGCTCTGCCGCTCGGCGCTAATCACGCATCCCCTCGAGTGGCAAGAATTCCACACGCACCTTATGCGCCTCGCGGGCCCGGATATCAACTACATCGAGGCGTCGGAGAACTTTGGGAACCTAGAGTCCGCAATGGACTACTACACGACGCACGACAACGAGGCCGAGGAGATTGCGAGAAACAGCTACAACACATTTGCGCGTCGGTATCTGACGCCCGCTGCGGTAAGAAGCGCAAGACCATGAACGAGTTGGATATCGGCTGATGTTGCAAATAGGTCACATGCTACTGGCGACGCCTCTTCTGGACGTGGTCCTCGGTGCAAGGCTTCGAGCCGAAGCTGTACACGAGCGATGCAAAGGGCAACAAGGTCATGCGCGCGACGCCGTGGACTGCGTTTGCGGCCAACTGGCCCAAGGATCCTTCGCTGATACCGTAGGAGCTGTGTTTTGCCAAGGGGCGCAGCATCGAATCTGTTCAAAGCACAAGTTGCCACATATACATATATGATACGATACCCTAGATGATTTATTAAGACAGATAATTTATATTGAGTGCGTCGTTCGACTCGAGGAGCGTTGCTGCATTGTGGAGTGACTGAAAAGACAGCGCAGAGCAGTGTCCACAGGATGTCTGCTTTGCATGAGCGTTGGACGAGGCAATTTACCCATAGTGGTGGGTGGCTATTGGAGCTGGTCCTTCCGCTGCGGGAGTGCTTATCGCTACGCTCGGATGTTGGGAGCAAGGGTTGCCGCCAATCTCACTCTCCGGTCTTTCTTTCTAGGGTGCTTGCATTTACTATTGCCGGGGATATTAGTGGATGCACAGAAGATCCAACTCATGAACGCTTGCTCTACCATTTCCCGGTACGTTTAATATTGAGATGCAAATGGAGATATGCACGTAATCCAACTGACGGGAGGACTAGAACGGGGAACCTTGAACAGAAAAATATGTGTAAGAAATACATGGTTTGCAGACGTCTACCAACTCACATCCCATTCGTCCCATTCGTCCCATTCGTCCCATTCGTCCCATTCGTCCCATTGACAACTCCCTTCCCAACCTCAAAATCCACATAGCTCATCCCACAAATCCATTCTATAACTGGCTCATACAGCAGCAGCTTCGCTTTACTCCCGCCCATGGCCCCACTCAACGCGACCCAATTCAACACCTCATGTCCACCATGCCCCGCCTCCTCCTCGACCTCCTCATACGTCAACCCCTTCAACCACTCTACATCGCCGTTGCAAAAACAATCCAAGAACTTGCGATCCCAGTCCGCATTGACGAGCGGATGCTTCGAATTGAGCGGATACTCATTCTTCTGCGCCATCTCGACCTCGTACTCGTCGAATTTGACGAACAAGTCCGGGTACTTCTCCAGGATGACTTTGCCGTGCGTCTGGTACTCTTTCATGAGGGCGAGGAAGGGATCAGTGGGCGGATCGCCGGCTTGCGTGGGACTCCAGTACGGCGGCCAGTGTGAGAGGCCGCCGGTGCAGAGGAAGGCGACGCGGGTGGCGTCTGGGAGGGCCTCGGCGGCGTTCCTGCACGCCTCGCCGAGGGCGTAGGCGCGCGAGTAGCGCATCAGGGGCGGTGTGAAGACGTTGAGGAAGATGGGGACAATGGACACGTTGGGCAGCTTCGCCTTCATCAGCACCCACGGCATGAGCAGGTTGTTGCCGTACTCGACGGCCCCCGTGCGCGCGCAGTCGAAGCCCTGCGCTACCAGCGAGTTGATCAGGTGCTCGGCCACGACGGGGTTCCCGGGGAACTGCGTCTTCTTGGTGATGTGCAGCGGCTCCATCCATTGGTCGGCGGGGCCTTCGTGCACCGCGGCTACGGACACCGCGATCGTCGGCATGAGGTTGCGGTAGAAGTTCTCGAAGTGGTCGTCGAGGAAGGCGAAGATGACATCGGGCTGGGCTTCCTCGAGTGTTATGCCTAGGTCTCGTGTTGCCTTTTCTGTCGAGGCGCGTTGGGCTGGGGGCGCGGTTTCTGGGAAGCCGATGGCACCTAGGGGGGAGTTAGAAAGTGATTCTGCACGCTGGAGAGGGAGATGCGTACCTGGGGCGTGCGAGAGCCCGATTCCAGCTACGATTTTTCCCATTCTGAACGCGGGAATTGCGCGAGTCAAGGGTTCTGCGAAGGGCGTGTATGTGACAAGGCGCGATGCAAGATGACGAGTGGTGCAATTCGATGGCTGGATGATGAACCAGAAACGTCCAAAAGTCGTGGAATAGAATTCGAATACTTAAACCGTCCTGCCCTCCCACTTATGCGATTGTCTCGGAGCCCTTTTTATCTTGGTTGAAGGCTGCCGGATTTAGTGGACCCTGAACCATCGACGCGTGCGAGGGGCTTTTCGGACTTGTGCGCTCGTCGCTGAACAACCCCGCAGTGGACATCGCCGCTTCGCATTGCGTCGCCGGAACGCGTGAGAAGAACATTCGACGAGGCTCGAATTGCCAGATAAACTCGTCTCCAATCAATAGAGGACAGGCTTCCATCCAGAGAATCCCAACATGGCCACCTCCCCCGTGCCCTCCAAAATCCTCCTCTTCGGCGCGACAGGCGTAATCGGCAAATTCATCCTCGAGCAACTCATCGAAGCAAAGCCCGCATTCGAGAAAATCGGCATCTTCACCTCGCCCGGCACGGCGGAGAAGAAAGCAGATGCTATCAAGAAGCTGAAGGAGAGGGGCGTCGAAGTGGTGGTTGGCGATGTGAACTCCGAGGAGGATGTGAAGAAAGCATATGAGGGTAAGTTTAGCCCAGGATCAATCTATTGGACGAATCCAAAGCCACACCAATCCGCCATCAACATTTACATCTATAAAAAACATAAAATCCATCCATCCATCCATCCATCCTTCCATCCTTCCATAAACTGACACCCCCAATCCAGCCTACAACACCGTAATCTCCGCCCTGGGCCGCTCCGTAATCCTCACTCAAATCCCGCTCCTGACCCTCGCCTCGGCCTCCCCAACAATCCACACCTTCTACCCGTCCGAATACGGCACCGACATCGAATACGATGCCAGCTCCGCCGCCGAAAAACCGCACCAGCTGAAACTGCAGGTCCGCAAGCACATCCGCGAGCACATTGCGAACCTGCACATCACCTATCTCGTCACGGGCCCGTATTCGGACCTGTTTATTGGCAAGATGGGCGGCGCGGCCGCGGCGACGGGCACCTTCGACGTGGCGGGCAAGAAGGCGGTGTTGCTGGGGAATGGGGAGGGAGAGGTCAGCCTGACGACGATGCGGGATGTGGGGGTTCTGCTCGTCGCGGCTCTCCGTACACCCTATGCGCCTTCCTCTTCCCCACGCGTGCTCAAGGTCAATTCCTTCACCACGACGCCAGCCGCCATCCTCGCGGAGTTCGAGCGCCAGACGGGCGGCGAAAAGTGGGACGTGACGTATACGGAATTGGGGGAGTTGCGGCGGCTGGAGAAGGAGGCGTTGGAGAAGGGGGATCCGATTGCGACGGTTTATACGCTGAGGAGGATTTGGGGCGAGGGCGGGACGTTGTATAAGGAAAGGGATAATGGGAGGGTTGGGGAGCCCGAGGTCGAGACGTTGGAGGAGCAGGTGCGGAAGGCGGTGGAGAGGGAGGTTAGTGCGTTTCAGAGTGGGGAGTTGTAGGTGTATGTGAGGAGTAGCGAGTTAAAAGATGGAGGAAAAGGAAGCTGGAACGAATAAATAAGTTTTAGTGTAAATGAAAAAACTGCAATCGATACACATCAAAGTAATATAGCTCTTGATATCTAGAACTAAACATACATAGCTAAAATGGCACCAGTCCCCTCCCCAGCTCCGTCCGCTCGCCAAATTCCTTCTCAGCGACCTGGAAAAGCGGCAGTCCCATGAAATATCCCCCACTCCCTTTCCCCAGCGCTTCCCACGTGACACGTGCCTCCTCTTCCCCAATAACTACCAGCTCCTCCCTCCGGCCTCCAACGCTTGCATCCGCGAGAAGCTGGACCTCGCAGCAGCTCTCCAGGAGCACAAACCATGCAACACACGCTTCGATACTGGGTCCTACAGTGAGCAGCCCGTGGTTTCCGAGCAGAGCCGCCTTCTTAGGGCCTAGATGAGCGGCGATGTGCTTCCCTTCCTCGGCGGCGAGGACGACGCCCGCAAAATTCGGGTAGAGAATGTGATCGTTGTAGAAGACGCAGGAGTCCTGGGTGAGGGGTTGGAGCGTGCGACCCGTGGCGCACATGGCGCGGCCGTGTGTGGTGTGCGAGTGCGCGGCGCAGAGGACGTCGGGGCGGGCGGTATGGATTTGAGCGTGGATTGCGTAGGCGGCTATCCATACGTCAGGAACCACAAGTGATTAAGCAAATCAAAAACAACATATGTATTCTGATGTTCTGGATTCCGCGGAGGGAAAAGCACTTACCGTAGTTCAGCCTCCGGTTCCTCCCCCCATCAACAACTACGCCCTCATGATCCACTCTAATCAGGTCCTCATCTCGTATCATGCTGAAGTGCATGCCGAACGGATTCACCCAGAAGCTGGTTGGGTCCACCGGGTCGCGAACAGTGATGTGGCCAGCGACGCCTTCTGCGAACCCAAATTGCGCAAATATGCGGAAGGCAAGTGCCAGTCGGTGTTTCAGGTACTTGCGCTCTTCATGTTTGTCGGCGAATGTGGGGGGCGAGGTTGTCTCGTCGGGGATGAAGGCTAGTGAAGGGTCACCAGAGCCGTGGGTGGTGGATGCGTCGTTTCCCTGTACAACCTTTACGGTTGGAACAGTGGGTGGTGTGACTGCTGAGGGAGCCATGGTCCAGAGCTTCGGAGTGTGTGAGTAGGCTGTTTGGTAGCGATGAGGACGTCGGTACGTGAATGGTACGGATTTTACGGGCGTAAATTGTCACTGCTGATTTCAAAGAGTGGTATCGCGTAACGAGCAGCAAATTGGGCTTCTGTTGTATCCAAACACCTAAACTAAAGCTAGAGCCCCGCTGCCCCACGCAAATGCTGATAAGAGTGGCGGCGGTGAAGTCCGAGGGAAGGGTACAGATTATGTGCTAGCACTGAACAGGTCATCTGCATTCATTGTAACCATAAAAGAAAGACTCGTGGCTTAAGCCTCCATCGCCATTTGGGAGATTTCATTCTTCAACCTTTCCCGAAAGAGCAATTTTCAAGCCTAATTCGGCATGCAAAGTACCAATATGCCATCGTTCAAGTCGGGACTCAAGCATCATACGATTGTAGTCCTTGAAAGTGCTCTAGTTGGACTACCCCGGAAGCTGGATCTTCCAGGGTACACATACCACCTTATTTCATACCCACATACAGCCACCGCCGAGATCGCATCCAGAATCAAGGATGCGACCATCCTTATAGCAGTCACTCTGAAGCTCAATGCGCACCTTTTATCCAAGGATGTGTCGCCAAAGCTCGAGCTCATAGACTATGTCGCCTCCGGGACGGATGGCGTTGATTTAGAGGCCTGTAAAAAGAGGAGCATTGTAGTGTGTAATGCAACTGGTGCTAGTGTAACTGCCGTCAGTGAATAAGCGATCGGATTGCATTTCGTACTTCGAAGGCGTTTCTTGGAGACACATGAGGCAGTCCAAGAAGGCAAGTGGACGGAGCGAAGTGTGCTCAATGCGATGATGTAAAACTTGGTAGAAGAGCTACAGTTGAGCTGCGAGGAGGTGGTCGGCGTGATCGGCCACGGTGCGATTGGTGAGAGCTTAAATAGCTATTAAAAAAGGGAAGATACTGATGCATCTCAGGCAAGCGAATCGCGAAGCTGTCCCATGTGTTAGGCATGGAGGTCCTGATCTCGGAAAGAAAAGGAGAATGCTCATGCCGCTAGGGACGAACACCCTTCAATGAGGTCCTGAGGCATAGCACAGTAGTCGTCGTCGTTGTGCCACGAACTTCAGATTCTACCGACATGATTTCCCTTAGGGAATTTGAGTTGATGCGTCACAATGCCGTTCTGATCAACGTGTCGAGAGGTGGTATTGTTGATCAAGTCGCTTTGTTGGAGGCACTGACGGAGAACTGAATTGGTGGTGCTGCTGTGGATGTCTTTGCCGAGGAGCCAGCAACTGAGGACAACTGTCGGCTCATCGGCCAGGGGGCCAATCTCATCACTACGCCTCATACAGAGTGGTCTGGACGGGCCACTGAGATTGTGCTGTGACGGATGGCAAAGGAGAACATCGAGCACTGGATGCGAGGTATGCCTAGTAACGTGGTGGTCTGACCGTATATCAAATCTCGACTTGGTGGAGGGATTCTAGTCGTGTACCATAATTGAAATTGATATCAGAATATCAGTCCCAGGTCATCGAAACCAGATGTGTAGTCCAAATGGTTTCTATCTAGATAGTCCACATGATCCGTGAACTCCACTTCCAAACCCATGGTCGGCATGCCATCAAAGCCGAGAATCTCCTGATCAAAGTTGAAAAGACTAAAATCGAATGGAGAGCTCTCTTCTACTGAGATCCTCCCGAACCTGAGCTTCTCAAGATGAGCTGGTCCTGGATATAGAAGTCTGGTCAGCTCGGCATCCTGAGTGGCGCCGAAGTGTTCTTGAGGGTCTTTAGAAGGAGAGAAAACGGCCTCTAGGAGTGATCCTAGCAATCTCTCGTATACACCAGCGTAATTCGAAACTTCGGACCACCCCTGAGCGGCGATGGCTAAGAGGTTCTCCGTGAAAAGTTTCGACATTTCGAAAATTTGCCCCGCGTTAAACTTCTCTGAAATTGTAGAGCATCCGTGCCGAAGACAGAAGAGCAGCACTACTGCGCCCTCAAGCATATGATGAGCTGATATCCAAGGGCGACGTAGGAAACCGCTAAAGATGTGATCCTTGTGACTTCTTGCTGAGCATGCTGCGGCCTCGAACGCAAGGAGAAGACTTTGTTGAGACGGCATTGGCGTCCTCGGAGAGGGGCGATGAAGAATCATGAGACCGCGGGAAAGTGCGAACTCGACCAGCTCGCTGTTGCCATCTTTGGTACAAGATTCGTCGTACCACCCTCGGAGCCTCTCCTCCATTCTTGACGTCCAAGTTTCCCAGGTTACCCCTTCGCCTAGCGGCTCGCCCTGAAAATGTACCTGTATTATTTCGGAGAGTAATTGGTGATATTGAATAATGTATAGAAAGGGCAGGCGTGATTCCGTCTGTGCAATATCCGAAGGAAAGTGTGTGTTGATTGCTGCATCCGGCATCGATAGGGGTCGCTGCAGGGCAGAACATATACTACGGTCCATGCAATATGCACTCCAGAAGAGACCACGCTTCAAGTCTATAGTAAAGGCATCATGTCTTCCCGTCTCTGAGGCTTCGCGATGCAGCCCGAGCTCCAAACAGGATCGCATAACGGCACCAGATAGGATCCATACATTAGCTGAGCGCGGATTGATGGTGGCGTATAAAAGCATGAGTAGATTGAGCTGCAGACCCGCCAGATCAGAAGGTATTTGCATTTGGCCTGAAAAGTGTTTGATTCCTTCCTCAAATAGCGATGTTGAAAGTGATACGCATCGAGACTCATGGCCGCCTTTTGTGCTTTCTAGAGTCACGGAAATGGCCAAAATGAGATAGAGAATTAGGAAATCATAGTTGGGTGCTAACATCGAATAGCCTGGCGATGTAGGGTGTGTGGACTGATGCGATTCCAACAATGTGAGCACCCGATGAATGATGGCCCACAATGCAGCTTCATGAAAGAAAGGGTAACGGGGGAGGACCTTTTGAGTGTACTTCTGTGTCAAAGAGATGATGATTTCTTTTGGCATACTCTTGAGAACACGTACGCCGATCTCTCGGCGAGCTTGAAGTAGGCTAGACGTAGACGCACGACGATCAATGCTTCGCGAGGCATCGTTCGATATTGCGGATTGCACCGCAGCCGATGCAGAGGAAGGCGTGAGCCCCATACGCACGCGGGATACGAGGTCGGTTAGCCCCGGTCCTTGCGGTAGAGTTGCAGACACGACGGCTTGAACCGGGGAACTGAGCATAATGGATTGAGTGAGAGGGTCAGTGGGTGGTTCTGAGCTAGGAGCTATGAATGCGTTAGATGAGGGCGTATACGAGCATTATGTTGGTTGATTCTAGATCATCTCGCGTGAGGAGGTATGATGCTTACATCCTTCCTGAACCGCAATAGTCACAGCCGCCTGCTCGGGCTGCTCGTTGAAGTCAGGAACCTCGTGACGAGTGAAGGCAATGGGCATCTGCAGCAAGATGTCGGCGCCATTGAGGGCGTCAAGGTGGCCGCCTTGGGCAAGTTCTGTTTCGAGACGGGCAATTTCATATTCCAGATGGCGCACGACCGACCGAGGGATGACGGCGGTGGAAGCAGAAACACTGAAGCCAGTGCATGCTGTCCTGGCGGTCGTGCATTGGGTGCACGACGGAAGTCTACGGTCACACTTGGGGCCAGTTAGCAGAGGAGAGCCAAGTTCCAGGGTTTCGTCCATGTTTGGATGCAGCACTCACTCTGGTCTTCCGTTTCCGGCATCTGGAGCAGCTCAAAACACTGCGTTGACATTCACTGCCCATGGCGGCCGGACATTTGCGTCTCCAGCAATATGATCGCACAAGCCCCGAGGGAAAAGGACAATCAACAGTTCCGGGGGCGTTTGCTCGACGATAAGGAAGGCGGGTGGAGCCATGCGCCGCTATTTCAGCGCTCCAGGATGGTGTCGACGGCTATCCATCGGCAGCAAGCGCACATCTCCGAAGCGGCTGGAGGCTGTCCCTCGGAATCGCGAGGCGTAACTGACATGACTGAGGAACGTACGACAAGTGTTGATTTCGCATATTATTGAGACGAGTGAGGATGTCGGAGAGTCGTGATGGATGGCAGAAACGACGCGTACATTCCAATCACGTGCTTCCAATGGGGCGGCAATGTTCCGACGGTTGCAAGCCCTCCCCACCACGACTCATCAATCAACATCAACACTCAGGCTTTGGAAGAACGATTGCCTTCTCAATCAGTTCTCGCTGCAGACCTCTGTACCATCAATTGCCATGTCCTACGCTGATCTCCGCCTGCACGCTGTCTGCCGCGGCCCGGCCGACGGCATTGTTCCGCCCCAGCCTGCGTGAAGATGGACTTGTCCGCTATATAACACCAGAGCCGCATCGCCCACTAGGCAGAGATGCAGACGCCCATGTCATTGACCACGGGAAAGACTGACCACAAAGTGCTGCCGCTCGCCTTCTACGACTTATGGCTGCCCTTCCCATAGCCCCCGCGCCCGCAGCGCTCCCGTCGCTCCAGCTCTCGGCCAAGTACAGTGCCCTTCACGTCGATGCGGCGCGCACCAACGCCACCCTGGAGGCGTCGTGTGCCTGGGGGAAGTTAGTATTCCCTCCCACAGCCTAAAGAAGCTGCTGTTGACCTCTCGCCTCTAGCACATCCGATGGCGGCATGGATCGCCTGACGTGCAACAACGACGACAAGAGCGTGCGCGACTGGTTCATCGCCGAGACAAAGAAATACGGCTGCCACCAACGCATCGACGAGATGGGCAACATCTTCGCCATCCGCCCGGGC
This sequence comes from Melanomma pulvis-pyrius CBS 109.77, assembly GCA_010093585.1. Taxonomy (NCBI): domain Eukaryota; kingdom Fungi; phylum Ascomycota; class Dothideomycetes; order Pleosporales; family Melanommataceae; genus Melanomma; species Melanomma pulvis-pyrius. The sequence goes on from MU001843.1 coordinate 82,007, forward strand.
CAGAACAACAGCCTCGCCCCGATCGGCCTCGGCAGCCACCTCGACACGCAGCCGACGGGCGGCAAGTACGACGGAATCCTGGGCGTCGTCTGCGGGATCGAGGTGTTGCAGGTGCTGCACGCCAGCAACATCACCACGTACGCGCCCGTCGCCGTAGTGAACTGGACGAACGAGGAAGGCGCGAGGTTCCCGCCCGCCATGCTCTGCTCGGGCGTGTGGGGCGGCGAGTTCACCGTCAAGTACGCCCAGGGCAGGCAGGACCCCGAAGGCCACACGCTGGGCGGAGAGCTGAAGCGTATCGGATATCTAGGGCCCACCCCCTGCTCATTTGATGCAAACCCGCTTCTCGCGCACTTTGAGGTCCACATCGAACAGGGCCCGATTTTGGACGTTGCTGAGAAGCCCGTTGGAATCGTGCGCGGTGTGCAGTCCATTCGCTGGTACAATGTCGGCATCCAGGGACGTGAAGCCCACACTGGCACCACGCCCATGGACCGACGGAGCGACGCTCTTCTGGGAGCCGCCAAAATGATCGTTGAGACAAATAGAATTGTGACGGAAACAGACGTTGCACCTCGAGGGGGACGTGCCACAATTGCTGTCGTCAACTCGTCACCACAGAGCATCAACACCATCGCTGGGAAGGTCAGCCTCGGTTTGGACATTCGCGCACCGGCCGACAGTGACGTGGAGCTCATTGAGCGGCAGTGCCGGGAAGCTTTCGCAGTCATCTGCCAACAGCACGGCCTCGAGTTGACATTCGACAACTTCTGGGCGAGCCCTGCGCTCAACTTTGATCCCATCATGGTAAGTTGTGTGAAGCAGTCCGCTGCCGAACTCGGCTGTGACATGGAAATTGTCAGCGGCGCGGGCCACGATTCCGTCTACACGGCGCGCAAAGTTCCAACCGCCATGATCTTCGTGCGGTGTAGGGACGGCGTAAGTCACCATCCAGCAGAGTACTCGCGCGAGGAGGATTGTGCGGCGGGAGCAGAAGCACTGTTGGGTGCCGTCTTGCGATATGACGACTACATCAGACGCTCGACCGCCAAGATCTGACCATGTCTCCGCGCCGGTTTACAAATGCATTTCAATCAGTTTACACCATACTTTTGTGCCCACCTTGCTGTGTCCTATCTGAGCTTGGGCATTCGTGCGAAGTGGGAGCTCTATCCTCCATTCGACCCGTCCATACATGGTGTGAACGCCTTCTCGATAAAGAAGATGCGGTGTTGAGATTGAGATTTAGGAAACAACTCGACACTTGCGAATGCGCCTCACGATAGTTATCGCAAAATGCGGTTCTCGACCCTCGCCAACCTTTCCCAGCCCATACCCCCATTCTTGAACATGACTGGTCTTTCGGGCCTTCTCAGGGTGGGATGCAAACCGCGATGCCATTAGCACATCGCTGATTGGCTGCCGGCTACTACGTTCGCGTGCCATATCCGGACGCGCATACCCGACTCCGCAGCCTGCCATCGGATCCACATCCCTAGTAAACCGCCTCTCACTAAACGAATCGAGCTATCTCGGAGGGATACGCTCAAGGGTGTGGCTTGTAACCCCAGAGATACAAGAGATACCAACTGCCACATTACTGGGCATGACACTTGGCTCGGACATATGCGTCCCACTTTCACGATAACCAAGACCTAGATTCCTGGGGTCAGGTACAAAGACCGTAGCTAGTACCATGATAGATTGCTTGAAGAAAGCCAAGTAGGAGAGGGTTAATAAGGCTGACGCTGCTAAGACATCATTGGCCCATTGTCTATTTATTGCAAGAGTGGGAGGGTTGCATCTCCTTAATCATCAAGATCGACAGCCCTTAATACAACATCGACTTCATCGTCATTCATCCTCATCTTATTCTTGTCCTCATCTACCTTTGTTCTTTTAATCAACCTCTCACCTACGCCGAAAGATACCTCCGGTATCGTGTCGAGATCGCCATGGCGTCCGAAAAGAACCCCGATACCATCGACAGCTCGGCTGCCGACTCCAGCGTCCATGATGCCACCGTTGAAGAGCTCGGCATACCAACTCCAACCACCAAGCTCCAGCGCTGGGCCAACAAACTCGATTCGATCGCCGGTGTAGAAGCACGAGGTATCGAGAGAATCCCTGATGAGATGAGAGATCGAGAGATGGCAGTCGGTGATTACATACGCATGTTTACCATGTGAGTATATGCATTCACAAGGGGATTGAGACGGACGTTAACAGCGAGGTTTTAGTTGGTTCTCGATGAACTGCACAGCCAACCAAATGACTCTCGGTGTACTTGGCCCTGTAGCGTATGGCCTGGGACTTACAGATGCAATTCTGTACGTGTTTTTTTGATGAATTCCTCTGGCTCGGCAGCTAAACCATGATGCAGTATCTGCATGTTTGGCACTATCTTTGGTTCCATCTGCACCGGCTACATCTCCACCTTTGGTCCCATGTCCGGTCTCCGCACTCTCAGCGTCGCAAAGTACACCATGGGCTGGTGGCCGTCGAAACTTTGTGTTCTTCTCAATCTAGTCATCGAGCTCGGTTACGGTTTGATTGACTGCCTTGTGGGTGGTCTGATCCTATCTGCCGTTAACGGCGGTGGGATGAGTGTGATTGTTGGCATCGTCATCGTGGCCCTCATTACTTGGGTCGTTGCCACGTTTGGCATGAACTGGTTCCACAGATTCGAATTGTGTGTACACATCAATTCTTGCTATTGTCCCTGACTGACACGCTGTAGATTTGTCTGGGCCCCAACCGTCCTGGTTCTATTCGTCATGATCGGTGTAGCCGGTCCCCACTTTGACACTGAAACCAAGAGCTCAGGCTCAGGAGCAGTCCTACACGGAAATCGCCTCTCCTACTTCTTCCTCGTAGCCTCAGGGCCTCTGGGGTGGTCTTCAGCCTCCGCTGACTACGTCTGCTACTACCCGAAGAGCGCCAACCGATGGATCGTCATGGCCATGACCGCCAGCGGCATTACATGCGGCAAGCTACTCATCGAATTCCTCGGCATCGGGCTCGGATCCGGTCTCCTCCTGAATCCCACATGGGCGGCGGCATTCTCCAACCACGGCGTCGGCGCTCTAATCGTCGAGTCCTTCGCGCCTCTCCCGGGCTTCGGCAACTTCTGCTGCGTTGTCCTCGCCCTCTGCATCGCAGCCAACAACATCCCAGGCACCTACGCCGCAGCCCTCAACTTCCAGCAGCTTGGGGCCCCCTTCGCCAAGATCCCGCGCCCCGTCTGGAGCACCTTCGCCTGCATCGTCTTCACTATCATCGCCATCGCCGGCCGCACGCGCCTCTTCGCCATCTTCATCAACTTCCTCAGCATCATCGGCTACTGGACCATGATCTGGATCACCATGACGGCTGAGGACGAATTCATCTTCCGCCGCGGACGGTTCGACTGGGACATGTGGAATCGGAGGGATGTGCTTCCACATGGCTTCGCGGCGCTGTTTGCCTTCATCGTGGGCTGGGTCGGCGCCGTGCTGTGCATGTACCAGACGTATTTCACCGGCCCGATTGCAGCGCTCGTCGGGAATGGCGCGGATTTGGGACTGCCCGTTGCGCTGGCGTGGACCGCGCTGGTGTATCCGCCTGCGAGGTGGTTGGAGGTCAAGTTTGTAGGGAGGTGAGCGGGAAGCGTAAATCACGGCAGTGTAGAGTTTGTAGAGTTAAGTCCATGCTTGTTGTGGCTGAGTAATACAAGGACGATTTGTTTATGACTTCTTGGATTGATTCCTGGAGATACGATGTCTTGTCTGCTGAGTTTGGCACTATCGAGGAACGGTCTGAAGGCGTAGAACTTGGACAGTGTTGTACGGTTCGGAACAAGTTCGCACACCGAATCTGGAATGGGCAAGTCCTCTTATTTGACGATTCGACCTAGAATGTCGTCGTACCTGGGTCTTAGTTCATACGCATCCTTCCTAGTGCCTGGCGAGGGACGATATACCGAATCTTCGCTGACGCCGAATAGAGCATCTATACATCGGTGGTTGTGAGTAGGGAAGGAATGGAAGGAATGGAGCTATCTCTGTTTCTATCTCTATTAAAATTGGTTGGATGAGATGTGGGTATGCATGTAAAAGGGGAATTTTATGGGGGACAAGTAAGTACAACTGGAAAGTCGAATCAACCAATAAATAGATATCGGAGATATCAGCGAGGGAGGTGCATCGAAACGGAGAAATTTTCAGGGAAGCAAATGAATTTAAGATAAAGGTGCCGCGATGCTGCTCGTTCTGTGAAGGGTTCCATCCCAAGCACTAACATCCTACAGCACACTCACAAAACTCTCCTCCCCCCTTCGTTCCCCCTTCTCCCCCTCCCCTCCCCTTCCCAATCCCCTCTCCACCTCCCCTAGCAAATCATACTCCATAACCCACCTCATCCGCTCCCGCACCACGTCGGGCGCAAACGCGCCCGCCCACTGCTCCTCGGGTATGTCCGCGCTGGCCATTTTGCCCGTCTCGTAGCTGGACCTCGTGATGCGATCTGTGCGCGGCTTGCGCAGGTCTTGGAAGAGCTGGAAGGCGGAGGAGAGGCTGGGGTGAGGGTACAAGGATAGGATTTGGGCGAGGGCGAAGCCGGATTCTATGGCTTGACAGGCGCCTTGGCCTGGGAGGGGGTTAGTCTCGGAGAGGCTTGGGGGCTGGAGGGAGGTGGTCAGGGGGCATGGGATGGGATGGGATGGGATGGGTGGAGAAGTGGGGGTGGGGATTTTGTTTCATCGACATGCGACAGCCTCCCATGCAACGGAGTTATGCAATTGGAAATGAATACAACAAAACGTACCTTGATGCGGCAGCGTACTGTGGACCGAATCTCCAATGAGAATAATCCCACTTCCCTTCGCCTGGTCTCCCACGCTCCACCACTTCTCCGTCGGTTCCCGCACATAGAGCGTTTGCTTGAGGATCTCGCCGTCCTGATTCGCGCTCTTTCTCAGCCCCTCGATAATCTCTTGAACTTCGGGGCACCAGTCTTCGACATGGGCGGCCAAGTCGTCTACCGGTGCCGTCGCGAGCCAGGACTCGGATTTCCAGCCTTCGAGCGGCTCCGTCATGAAGCCGATGATGCCCACGCGGTCCGTTCTCGAGGCCGAGTTGCCAATCGGGAGGGTGAGAATGTGGCGTCTCGGGCCGCGGAAATTCACCGTCCGTCGGAGTAGGGAAGCTGTGGATGGAGTCAGGTCCGAGTACGCGACGTAGCCCCGATACACCATCTGGCCCGAGTAAATCGGCTGGTCCGTGAACCCGAGATGTGCGCGTACTGCAGACTTGATGCCATCACAGCCTACGATAATATCCGCGGTCGCTGTCGTCCCGTCTGCAAAATGGAGCACATAGGCATCTTCCCCCCCGGCAGCACGCTCGATCTTGGCTAGTCGTTTTCCAGTGGATATGTAGGTGTCTGGTACTTTCGACTTGAGCACTTCGACCAGATGCGCGCGATGTATCTGGCGGCTCCTCGGCTCGCCGAATTCTTCAATGCGGCCTAGGAATGCGCCGGTCCGATAGTGGTGGTATTCCATGTATGAGGGCGGGTCGACGGAGCTCATGTGCCGCATGGCGGAGGAGAGGCCAAAGGCATCAAGGACGCGGTTCGCATTGCGGGTGATGTTCACTCCGGCGCCCTGTGGTTTATCATCAGCAGGTGTGCATTCTAATACTACTTCGGACACAAAATGGTTGGAAGGTAGGATATGTGTATGAAGGATATAGACTTACCACTTCTGTGAATTCTGGCGCCGCTTCGTAGAGGTGGATGTTGGTCAACCCCGCGTATAGAGCGGAGTTCATGAATGAGAGGCCTCCAAGGCCGCCCCCGATGACCGCAATGCGTTTCTCCTTGAATGACATTTTTGAAACTCCTTTGGTTGATGGCTTAGGTCGAGGGGGTGGAGGAATAAAATGCAAAATCGCGCCACCAATGATTACTTTTGAGGACGCAATGAATGGCTGCGCTTTGCAGCAACCCCAGCCTGAAAGGCATGCTGCGCGGCAGAGCTGCGAGATCGCGCAGTGGGTGGAGATGGAGAAGTGCGTAGGGCGGACATGTCCGATCTTATCGCTCTTCGGGCCTTCTCAATCGTTGAACCTCAGGTGCCGGAAACTGTCATCCGAGCTCCAGACCCAGGAATACCTCGACACGTCCTGACACGTACGCACGTGCTGCCAACACACTCGCAGCCACATCCGATTGAGTCTCAGCAGCATCCATGGCGTCGAGAGAGCTTGTGCAACAACTGCTGCCCACATGCCAGAGGTGTAGAAGATTGAGGAGGAAGTGCGATACTCAGCTGCCGGACTGCAGACTATGCCAAAAGGCGGGAGCGGAGTGCACGTTCTTCGACCATGCGCTGCAGCAGTCTTTACCAAGGGCGTAAGTTCGATATATCGATTTCTTGAAGTACAGTGTTGATAGAATCTTGTGATCCAGATATGTCCAGTCACTCCTCACGCGCCTCGAGCACCTCAAAGCCGTCAGAGACACCCTCTCAACCTCTCCTCACAGTACTCATCAACAGTCGTCTCCCATCGCTTCCCAACACCAAGTCAGTCCCGTTATATCTACGCATCCACAAATACCCCAACACAGCCATGTCTCGCCACTCCAACCTCCCACCTCCTTTGACAAGCATTTCCCCATCTCTTCCCAACCAACCCGCACCCGCTTCTTCGGCGCCTCCTCCGTATTCACCCTCAGTGTTTCAGTGTTACATCACGCATCCACCAAAACCATCATATCCTCCGACTACAGTCCACCATCTCCCCCCTCGGGCGCCACCCAAGTCGAGCCCAAACAACACCTCTCATACGACAGCTATGGACAGCCCGAGGCCGTGCGCTCCCACTGCAAACTCTACTTCGCATCATCCAACATCCTCTACGGAATTGTCGACGAAGAATCTTGTACCGCAGACATGGCTGCCTACTTCGAGCTCCGGGGCCGCCGCATCCCCGCCTCAGATCTGCACGGCCCGGATGCCCACGCCTACTTCCGCGTGAGCATGATCTGCGCCATTGCCTGCGCAACGCTATCTCGTCATGGCGCGGAACGAGGGGCGGAGAGCATGGCGTACTACCATGATGCGCTACCGTGCGTCGAGGAAGTGACGAGCGAAGTCGGCCCTGCGAGTCTGCAGGCGCTGTTGCTGCTTACGGTGTTTTGTCTGTTTTATCCCAAGTTGGGGGATATTTGGAAGGTGTTGGACTATGCGTGTCGGTTGAGCGTGGAGTTGGGTTATCATACTGAGGCGGGGAGCGATGGGGAAGGGGAGGGTGGAAGTGGGGATGAGGCGGAGAGGAAGCTGCGGAGGTCGACATTTTGGGGGTGTAAGTTTCTTCCAATTCCCGAGTATGGGAAAGGTAGAGGCGCGTTCTAACGAACGGTTCAGTATACGCCATCGAGCGCATCACAGGCCAACTTTTCGGCCGGGGCTCCGACCTCCCTGAGTCAATCATCACAACCGAATACCCATCGATCCTAACCACGACGTCGGGGCTCGACCAAGAAGCGCTCCAGCCAATTTCCATAGGGCACCACTACCGCCTCGTGTACTTGCGCTCCGAGCTGTTCAAAGCATTATACCTCCCAGCCATTCCACAGTCGTATGACTGGACATGGTACAAAGAGCGCTGCGCTACGTTACGCGACTGGAAAACGGGACTTGATATTAGCGAAGATCTAGCGGGCGTGGCGACGATTACGTGCGATGTTGGATATCACTCGACGATGTGCTTTATCTTCCAGCCGATGATGCTGAGGGCGTTGAAAGCTACAGAGGAACAGAGCGCGGACGAGGGAGAACTCGAAATTTCGGCTGTTCCGCAGGATAACTACCACTCGGCTGTTGCTCTGCTGCGGACCTATGAAAAAGTCATCAGGGCTAAGGAATCTGCCCCTTTGGGTATATACCCGATGACGTTTCTGAGTGCGCATTATATTTACCTCGCGGGACTAACGCTCATGGCTCATGCTCTTCTTGCGCTTGACGGGCGATTGGATGTGGTGAAGAGAATGGAGGACTTGGAGGTTGATGTAGACGGGAATCCGGAGTTTGAAAAACCGGACTGGACGGGGGTTTGGGAAGCGAGTAACAGTTGTCTTGTTCTGTTGCAGTGGTGTGCGGAGAGGTGGCCAGGCATGGAGGGTATGCGGGATATCTATTTGAGAGTGGCGGGAAGAGTATTGCCGGAGATGGCGAGGAAGGGTTTACTTTAGTAGAGCTCCGAGATTTGAGGAACTTGGGCATTTCATCTGGTTGTGGATGGTGAACGAGAAGATCATGTGATACAGATTATCTGATCGATATGAGCTGGAGACTTGTCCATCTTCAAATCTACACGTGTCGAATGATGTTAGTCTCTGAAGACGCGTTGATTCTGTTTACGTTAGCTGCGGATTTGGACGTCGAGCTGACATCGGAGAAGCCCGCTTGCTTAGACAATCTTATCAGCATAAATCCCACTTTTCGCACGCAGAAACACCCGGTCCAACCCCTCAGGCACTGAACAAGGCGGAAGTCCTATCTACAAACACAAGGAAGCATACCATTACGACCGACCAAAAACACCATCGATAGTCTCGACAGAACCGCTACAATGGCAGCCGCACAGGTAACGTCCCCAACCCTATTCCTTTCCCCACCCACACCACTTTAGCGATGCCAACAAAGAACAGATCACGACCACAGGCTTACAGCCTCCGTAGTCCACCAACTTCCGCATCCCGCTCGTCGACTTCTCGAAATACCTGCACGGCAGTCCCTCAGAGCAGAAAGAATGCGTTGCCTCGATCATGGACGGCTTCACCACCTCCGGATTCCTTTACCTGACCAACTCCGGTCTCTCGCCGGCTGATGCGTACAAATGGAGTGAGAAATTCTTCGCTCTTCCCCTGGAAGAGAAGACCAAGCACCCGAACTCCAACTCAGCAGCGAACCGCGGGTACTCGGGCATGGGGCTTGAGAAGGTGTCGAACGCCGATCTCGAGGATGGAAAAGATGCGGTAGAGAAACTCAGAGCTATGTTACCAGACTTGAAAGAATCGCTCGAGATCGGAAGCGATGCTGGACCGCGGTATCCCGAGAAACCGTGGAAGAACCACTACCCCGACACCGCACTCCCTGGGTTCGGTGAGGCGATGGGTGTGTTCTACAGGGCTTGTGACGACCTGCATCACCAGCTCTTGAGTGCGCTTGCCGAGGGCTTGGGACTCGAGAAGGACTGGTTCAAGACGTATGTTACAGAGGGTGATCATGTGCTTCGTCTGCTGCATTACCCATCGGTGCCAAAGGCGGTGCTGGAGAAGGAGGGTGCGGTACGCGCGGGATCGCACACGGATTATGGGACTGTGACGCTGCTCTTTCAGGACATGAGTGGGGGTTTACAGGTCAAGACGCCAGAGGGAGAATGGTGGGATGTGAAGCCTGTCGAGGGTGCGATTGTGATCAATGCCGGTATGTGCTGCCACATCTTTGTTCTGTAGCTGTCGTGCGGGGAGAGAATGTACTGATGAGGGTACTCTAGGCGACATGCTCCAGATCTGGACAAACGACATGATCAAATCGACGCACCATCGAGTCGTCTCCCCTCCGAACGCGATCACGCAGGAGGACGGGAACTACTCGGCAAGGTACTCGATTGCAGTGAGTATTCCGCGATCGAAACAGCCCGACGATCGTTGCTGATCTTTGTAGTATTTCGCGCACCCGGACCACGAGCGCATTATCAATGCGATTGAGAACTGCGTTTCGGAAGCCAGGCCGAAGAAATATGGGCCGATCAAGCCAGGCGAGTGGATGGTGAAGAGGCTGGCTGCCACATACTGATTCGGTGGTGGAGAGTCTGTTGCGTCCTGTGAAGCTTTAGATGTAATAAACTCAATACATGACGTCGCGCTACAATAGTTAGCACAACCAGAAATCAATAAAGATGTGTCAGTTTCACAAGTGGTGGGCCGCAACTGCCAAGCACTTGGTGGAGCGAAGGCGTTACAGGATCGTCAGGGGCCAGGGCTGATACGAACATGACATCGTGCGCCGGCTATTTATACGCTGTATCACCTTGCCCCATGTCCCGACCGTTCCGCGATCAGACCTTTGCTCTTTCAACAACTTCGCAGTCTACAATTTTCTCTTTCTCAGCTTGAAACTACATTCGCTATGCATATTCCGTCCCTCCTTTTCGCTGCGAGCATGTGCATGCGCACCGCATACGCCGATTTCCTCATCCTGACAGAGCCGCCAATCCCCACGACTCTGATCCCTAGCTTCGCGAATCCTACAGATGTATGTACCACCATCCTCGTCCCACTCCATGCATGTTCCCCATGTAGCTGACCTCGCAATTCTCCAGGCGGCGAAATGGACCACGAGCGTCGGCCTGAATTTCAAAATCCAATGGCGGGGCTACACAAACTCCCTCGGCGACGCGTGGCAATCGAGCGTCACATCTATCCAAAGCGAAGTCAAAGACTTCGTTGCCTCTGCGCCTTCCAACTATAGCATCCCGCCCGCGGTGACAGACCCCGAAACCACGACCACCATATTGGGGAAGCCGAGCTGGTACACGGCGATGCCGACGGATGTGCGGTCGTTCAAAGAGGCGGAATACACGGCGCAGAAGAGCGTGCTGGAGCGCGTGGTTGGAAATGGACAGGCGACTGCAACCAAGACGTCGAGTGTAGGGTCGCCGACAGGCGTGGTTGGAATCGGCGCCGGGTGGGCAATGGCCGCGGCTGCTGGCGCGGTGTTTTTGTAGAGGGTGGCTGTGTAGGATAATATTGTGGGCCCGTCAGCATTTGCATTTAGCGTGGGTTAGACTGGATTAAATACGGGACAAACGGCACATCGAATGTGTCCAGCCATCAGAAATCATAATGGAACGGCAGCTGTAGGGATTGCGTGACGCTTTTGCATTCCGGTGCTGCGTCATGTTAAGGATCAACATAGGGCCGAATGAAAACATGCTCGGATCTACTGGTCCTTCTAGTCAAAGTCTCGATTCTGTCTCGGAAGTGTATTACAACAGGATTTACAATAGTTAAAATATTATGACGTTGAGTAGAGGTGAGAGAACCGAAATCTGCATCCATCCGGAATCCAACTCATTAACTCTGCGAATAGCGCAGTCTCATATAAACAGTAGACAACGAACAAGTCCTAGCTAGATACTAAATGAACAAAGCTGGCAGAACGCTGCTATATTGTTTTCTGCTAGAAGACCTTCTGCACTGGCGGGTTTATGCTCTAGCAGAGTAGGTGAAGTGCGATACCATACTCTCAAAGTCCAATATTTCGTCGTTGCGGAAGCGCTCGCCTCATCTTTCCAGTAGCGGCCTGAAATGGCTTTCTCCTCACCCCACAAACCGTGTGTGCTGGAGGAAGGTCGCCCCTTTCCATAAACTTATGCAAGTGCTTGTTGATGCAATCAGACTCTGCGGCTGTGAGTCCATGGCCCACGGTATCTTGCGTCAGGACCACCGAGCCACGGAAAAAGGTGGCCATCTTTTCGGCGCTGGAAGCAACTGGATCGATGCGATTGCGCGTGAAAAGAATGGGGTTCTTTGTGGTTGTGAAGTCGAAGCCTAAGGGAAACCGAAGATTAGTATTAATTCAGAAGGGGGAGAGAGGTTGCTGATCTAAGACTGAGATGAAGACCGACAATCGACATACCGTTAAACACCTGATTCTTCGGAGGCGCAAACCGCAAAGACCGACACTGCAGCGTGATAATACTAGCCCAGATATCACCCACATACTGACTCTTGCTCTCCATCTCTTTCACGTAACTCTGCCACTTCTCCACCGTCGAGATATTGTACCTCCCATCCATATCATTGCATGCAATGAGCAACTTCGGCTCCACGGTGCTATACGGCGGACCCTCAAAATAATTACACTCAGCCTTGGGCATAACTCCTTTAGGAACTCCTATCGCAGCCACAATGCGAATCTGTTGAGGAGCAGAAGGAGAGGCAATTGAGGGCAAATCGGAGTAGTGGAACTGAGTTGATTGTATTAAGGAGGGACTAACTACAGTATATATAGGCCATAATGAAAT
>MU001844.1:0-93469 GCA_010093585.1 Melanomma pulvis-pyrius CBS 109.77
TGTTGGGATGGGTGGACTGAGGACTATGTGCATGGTGGACTCGTAAATGGTGAATGGTGTAGACTCATGAATAGCGTGGACTCATGAATAGTGCACAGTGGTGGGATTGTTCGGGGAGGCAAGGTTGTTGCGATGGCTTTCACGGGGACAACGTATATAGAGGACTTTCAAACAAGTGTGGGCTTCCAAACAGTGGAGACTCGCAAACAGCAGACTCGGAAATCGCGAAGACTCGCAAACAGCGTAGACGAAAGCAGATGCGATATCAAGTCCAAAATTCCCACTCTCCATTTCGTTCCCGCCCACCATCTCACTTGCCTGCCTGCCTGCCTGCATTCTTGTATGCTTCCACGAAGGAGCAGTCTCATAACCGCCCGCCCCCCCACAGCATCTCCCAGCCCGCAAGACACAAAACCCCACGCCGCCCCTGGAAAGCACCGCCAGCGACGCCTCTACCGGCAACCCCTCAGACGCGGCCTCCCCTCCCCGCCCCCCTTGAAAAAAAAAACAGCCTCTCGCGAAGAAGAAGCATAGAGACCTATGTCCGTATGAGCGCCCCCTCGGGGCGTCCATCCCTATCCCGCACTTACCACCAGCCAGCTCCCTATTCTTGCATCGCGAGGCCCTCCTCCTCTCCCCTCGGCCTCTTCGACGTCGCTAGTGGGGCGGGGGAGGGGTATTTGTCACTTGGGGCGCTGGATGGAGCTTGCGTGGGTGGGTGGGGCTGGCGCTGGAGATGTGGACTCGGTTTTGAAGGGGGGTGGAGGGCGTGTTGGGATGGATGGTGGGGGGTTGGAGGGTTGGTTCACTGCTGGAGCGTGGTTCACTGATGGGGGGCATCGGGCGGAAGGGAACTGAGGGATAATATGTCAACTTCTAGGCTTCTTTTGCTGGTATATTTGCTCATGGCTATGTCCTACGGATGCGTGTATTGCGTTGGAGAGCTGGTCTTGCTGGCCTCCGCCGCCTGGCGTGGGGCTCTTGCTCTCTTCCAGAATCTGGGACTTCTTTCGTACATAGGGAAGGGAGAGGAGGAAGAGGGAAAAGGGGGGGTACGCGTGTTTCTTCGATGGACAATAAGAGTGACATGACGGGATTGGACTTGCGTGCTCTGGTGCCAGCTCAGCAAATTTCCCCACCATCGATACCATCTATCCATCTATCTATGTATCCATCTATCTATGTATACAGATGCTCTCGCAAACCTACGCACATATCCATCCCCGCCCCCAACGCCCACGCTTCGTCTTCGTCCAGATTTCTCGCCAGGCTTGTCGACGGGGAGACATGTACGCACACACGATGACGTCGTCTGCCGCGCCGCCACAGCACGCACACCGATTATCCCATCATGGAGGCGATGCCTGCGACACGTAAGCGCGGGCGCACGGCGCAAGGGAATATGCTACGTAGACTTGCATGTGTGTGTGTGTACTGTGAGTCGCTTACCGTTGTTCACGTTGGTGTTCAGGAAGCGGCGTTTCACGGGCGCTAATTGGGGATGCGTGTGGGGTTTGAGATGTGGCAGGATGCGGTATGCTGCTACTGCTGCTGTCTGTGGTTTGGGGGCAGTGGTCGGGATGGTTGGTAAGGTATGTCAGCGTTGCGGATGCAGATTGCGAGTTGGACAGCAGGTAAGAGATGTGCTGTCCAAGACGTGAGGGGGCATACATGCAATCCAATGGAGAGGAGAGGAGAGGAGAAGGAAAGCGAGGGAAGTGTAAGCACCGCAGACGCTGAAGAAATTCCAGACTCGGGCATCACAGACCGGAACGCCACGAAGCCTGCAGACGCTTCTCTGGTGCTGCAACGAGGAGCGGGAGGCGCCATGGAGCTCAGGAAGTGAGGGGCCACGAGCATCGGGACTTGAGAGCAAATGGTTCGAGTAGTCCGGCCTCGAGAACCACGGTCGAGGAACGGGAGGGTTGCCGCTGGACTGCGGGTTTCAGCAAGGGGCAGGTATTCTGGCAGGTGTGGATTTGAAAAGAGGCGGTGAAGAGCGCATACAGATCCTAATCTCCGTCTCACAGGAGTTTGAGAGGTTGGAGATGGGGAATAGAGTTTCGGGAGGGAGAATGGACGGGTGGCTGCGTCGGACAAAGCCACAAGAATCAAGATGAGAAATAGAGTTTCGGGGAGGAGAATGGACGGGTAGCTGCATCGCAGAATGAGATATGCGCCTGTGTTATACACCAGCGGTGTGTTGTATGCCGTGCCATCGAGCCGGTGAGCCAAAAAGAAAAAAAACCCCCCAGAAAGCTCTGGGCTATGGAAGACAGTGTGGACGCAAAACCATGTCGTTCGTAGTCTTGCAGGGGATGAATTATCGGGGATTCGGTAATGGCCTCCGGGCCAGTGGGCTGGATTTTCTCCGAGTTGCATGCGAGCGTGCTACCTACCACCACTGGAGTTTGATCAGAGGCCATGACGGCCTGCACTGACAGGAATGAAGCAGAATTTCCTTGCCTGCCACGAGTCCTGGATCTCGAAACTCAGTGGATGATCTCGACGAGCGTGACTTTGACGACAGAGAAACCCCCTGGCAGAGGAGCCTCGTGACAAGAATTTCCCCAAAGTCAATCCTTCGAATGAAGATTTCTTTCCGGGTGGGTTTTCCTTGCAATCATGCCACGTACTTGGACTTTCTATGCAGTGGATGCGGGGAGACTTCGTCTTCAAGCCGACATCGACGTCGATGCTGCAGCTGCTTGCTACCTCTAATGTCCCGGAAACCATAGGCGTCCGAGCGAGAAGCAAGAGCCACGAGAAACCGGGAGCTATCAGCAGCAAATTCTCCGATGTTGGCGACTTCATCTGCCGTAGCACTCGAGAATCGATGAAAGGGAATAGACACGGGTACCCGCAGCGGGGTGGACAGGTGGCTGACAGCTCGCGCGAGCATTTTCGGAATCCCCGCGTCGTGAGGGTAGTTGCTCGGGACCTTCTTGGAAGGAGAGTGGATGGAGCTGGATTGCCGAAGTATCACAGAGTAGACCCGTACCGCTAGAGATCATGGACACAGTCCATTATATGCTCAAGTATGGTTCATTCAAGGTAGTGGTAGCTGCTCATTCACGGGTGCTTGCTGAATCGAGATTCGATGACCCTTAGGCCGCAGTCGACCGTCGGGTTCGACGAGGAGACACAGAGAATGTCGTGAGGTGACATGGACATAGGTAGCAGTCCCAGGGAGTGCGAAAACGGTGTGGCTAGCTCGCCATCCACAAAGCTAGACATTAGAACGTTGCTCGCGGCTGAGCTGCGAGAAAGCATGATGTGCATACTCCCATCTGCAACCTGCGAGGTCGGTACCAGAGCGGAAAGATAATGCAGATGGCCAAGTCAGCCGTCGGGCGCTACTGGTCAGGGGTTCCGTGCCAAACAATGTCTCCCCTGACTTCAAGTCCCAAACCTCGCGGAGCTGTGTAGTGGAGACTTTTGGAAGAGTACCAAACAGTAGGCGCCGCATGCTATACGCTCCGCAGCCAGGACAACAGCGCAGATTCACTCCAGCATGCTAGCGTTGCTCCGATGCGATTTTCGTGCCCGGCGGTAGTCTGGTCCATCGGGATGAGGCATACCGTCGATGGAAGCCCGGATTCATTCCAGTCGGGCATCGACACATCTGGAGCGAAACAGTGGGGAAATGCAACGACGAAGCCGTTGAAGTAGGACAACAGTGCTTATGGTGGCGACAAGCGGGAGGCGATGAGAGAAGAAAGGGATAGAAAGCAGGACTAGAAAAAGACGATGCTGAAGCAATACTACCCACCCATCTCACCGTGGCAGGAGCGGCAAAACAACTCGTAGGTTGTGCCCGCGTGCCCCTTCAATTCGAACTACATCTAGATCCTGCAGCTTCGCGTAGGCACCCGCCGTTGGGGTGTTCGTCCTCTACACCAGCCTTTGTTGCTCCGTAGAACAACCTCCAGCTCTTGAGCAACAGCGCACAGCCTAGGCCTCGCGGCCCTTCTGAACCACTTCTCGAATACCCATGTCCCTCCGTCTTACCTGTCAAGACGTTGAAAGGAGAACACTGAGAGACGGCGTGGCTGGAACGCGCACGCAAAGAGCAAGGATCGGACAGTCCGGCGGTTACCCTCAGACACACATACCGCCTACTTGCACACCTACTCGATGTCAAGTTTGTGTTGCCCCAACTCCACTCACTCCTTGCACAGACACCGTCGGTGAATCAGAATACGTAGCCATCCGATGTCCCAAACCGAGCAGCCAGTCAATATCCCACTCGGTCCGGGCCTTGCAGCCACGGAAACAGAGCGGAAACGGCGCTCAACGTGCTGCAAGGGTGTCCTTGAGCAAACTAGAGTATCGTGACACGACATGATGGTCGGAAGCACACGTCCAGCAGACCACTGCAGAGGGCTGGAATCGGAAAGCTGCGGTGTGACTTGGGGTTACCATTGCGGCTTCTTGCAGGAGGGAGGCCAGCGGCTGGGGCCCGGAGTCGAGCACATGTTGACAGGTGGCGCACGTCGTACCATGTGTGGGGGACTTTGTGCGAGGCAGCAAGTGACGATCTGGAGATGTGGTGCAAGGTTGTCCGAGGGAGGCTGTAAAGTCGGACAGGTAGGCCGAGTTTGTACCACTGTTAGATGCCATAGATTCCAAGACTGCCTGCGAGCCATCGTGTCACAGCAGAGTTTGAGCGGATCCGAAGCGGGTGAGGCGTGCTGGAGAAGCTCGCGGAGAGGGTAAAGTTCGTATTGCTGAGTATGAGGTTGATGAAATTGCATGTTCATGTTCGTGTTCGACGCGTTTCTCTTTCTCAAATCACTCCATCCAGACCCGAGCTGATCGTGGTACGAGACAATGAAAAGTGCTCGTTTCGGCTTGTGCATGTTGCATCTTTAGGCTGCCGTTCTGGAAACATGGTTCGTTTTTCGGGAGTAGAAGTCGGCTGGAGCCTCCAACGTTGGCTGGGAATCAAGATGCCCGGTGCCGTTACAAAAATGCATTGGCGTTTAGACAGGCCACATCAGCAAAAAAAGTCTTGAGATCGTTTTCCCGTACGTATGGAGCTCATGTGACAAGCCGCGTCGACGACAAAAGTCCCGAATCTCACCATGTCTCGCAAGGAGGAACGAACAAGGTGCTGACAGAAATGAGACTGTGCACCTGCAGATCTTGACTCGCACGTATGAAGAAAAGAAAAAAAAAAGCAACCCAGTTTTGCGTATCACATCCTCGGCTGTCCTATGGGGCCGCGACAGGTGATCTCGTAGGGCTGAAATCCTCAGTGTCGAATTCGGGACGCACAGGGTGTTGTGACACGGCCAAACAGCCACCACCAAAGCCTTGCCGCAACAGCAGAGCGTGTGAGGGATAATCTCTCCCCCATTCAGCCCCTCGCCTCGCCAGCCTGCGTGGCTTGCCGCAGCACGTGAACTCGCTGCATTATGCGCATATTGCCGCACTTTGCCTTTCTCTTGCTACCGTGCACGCCCGACGAATGCCCGGGGGACTGTAGATTGTGGCTTGCTCGTCTCCTATTGCATGTTAGAAGCCCGCCAGGAAGCCATGCAGAATCAGAACCCGCACATGGGGCTGTTCAATGTCTCAACATCAGCCACCGCGCGCGCGTGCACGTCAAGAAGAGAGATTAGACAATAACAGCATGCAAGCCCGTGGCGATGGCCTCACGGCACATACAGTAGGCATGGGGGGGTCTACATGTGGAGAATGGCGCTCGCGGAGATCAGGATCAGTTGATTCGTGCAGCTTTGCCTCGCTCCTCAATACCCATCATCATCGTCGTCACCACCGCCGTAATCATCATCCCGAGGCCCTAGCCGAAGATCGGTGTGCTCACCGGCGGTCAGCGACGGTCAGCCCATCTCACATCTCACTCTGGCACAGGAAGAAAATTCGAGAAGGGCGGCGAATGAGGACTTGGTGTCTATAGCGCTGGCAATATAATATGTAAACTCCGGCGTATGTGGGTCCCGAGAGGAGCGATGCACATGGCCTCGTTGGGCGTAGCCCGCGACCCGATGCGAAAGAGGCAGTTGGAGCCTTTGCTGCATACGGACCTGCACGGGAGGGCTATTGTTTGCGTTCGGGTTGGGTTGGGTCGCTATCGGGCCCGGTAGTGACGAAAGGGATGGAAATGGCGGATGGAAATGGGGTGAGGTTGATCGTGATGTCGTGGATGTAGAGGTGAGGGATGATAGCGCAAGGCACTAACGGCGTCATGGTCGAATCACCACCGTGCCTTTCCGGCGTGAAACCTGTTCGTCTCGTCTGTCTGCTCGCAAGACGGGCGCCATGGTCGCTGTGTTCTAATCTTCTGACTACGAGACTTGCATACAGTTTTGCTCGGTCGACGAATGAAGTCGGCTTGGTGGCGTGCCTGTTCTTTTTGGCAACCCAAATGTAGAGCTGCTGCAACGGTGCGGCGTGGTTCCGGTGACATGCACCTGCACCTTCACACCACGCATCAATACTTTTTCCGAGCCCCTCGCGTGCAAGCAGCATGAAGGCTAAGCGACACCGAGGCCTTCAGCATCTACACTAGCTTTCCAAAGTGCATCTGCATCTGCATCGTGATGGCGAAAAGCTGAAGGCTCATCCAGCGCCTTCTCTGGTTCCGCGAAAAAAGACGTACGATTCAGCCCAGGACGCCGCCAGCTGACCGACTGCCGGCTTGCCTGGGTCGCTGGATGCATCGCGACAGAGGGATGGTTGGCGTTGGGTTGTCCGGCTTATGGCGCAGAGATGGGTGCCTGTACCGCCATCAATTCCACTCCCATCCTATCACCTGCTGAGGTCCATCATCGGTCTGGCAGTGCAGGCAGGTAGGTAGGTGGTGGTGATCCTGAAGACTGAGTCCTCCAGGACTTCTGCCTCGCTAGATACGTCCCTCCCCTTGGCCAGGCAGGTACTATAGCACGTAGCTGCAAAGGCACAATAGTCTCTCATCGCAAAACCCTCGGCGCCTAGCGTCCTGCACACAGCCCTCCTCAACATCAAACCCCCCTTCATCTCAACCCATCCCATCCCATCCACACGCCCAAAAGGCCAGGGAAATCGAACATGGGAGTCTCGATCGTGCATGCCAATCCCCCAACCCAGCCGTCATCAACGCAGCCCGCCCAGCGAGAGATTAATCTCCATCCACACACACACACGGACCACCGATAAATCGCCCCGAAAGCAGCCAAGCGCCACGCACGCCGTCTGACTGACACGGCGCCGGCTCAATACGCCCACCACTCACGCCCGCATCGCAGCCCACCCAGGCCGCCAGCTGAAAAGGGACCTCGAATCAGGAGCCCGCACGCTACACCGTCCCACTACTTTCCCTGCACCGTGGGCTTGCAAGCGCGCGCGCTGATTCGCGAGCTGCAAGCCCGGATTATTATTTTTTTTTTCTTTGAGAGAGAGGGCGACTGCAGCCTGGGTGGGCCTGGTCGCGATAGGGAGATGTAGGTGGATCGATTGGGGGGGGCGAGCGAGGGCGCTGAGTGGTTGCTTCACTTGGAGCGCCGTTTTGGGAGTCTTGCTTTTTGGCCGGGGATCCTGCGCCGCTAGAGGGTTGGCGGGCGTTGAGGGATTTTGAGATGTGCAGGACCGTCGAAGCGTTGCTAGGGGGAGGGTGGACGGGGCCTCGTCGGGGTGGATATTCAGGAGGTGGTATTGTTTACGAGTGCGATGACGAGCACGAGGGAAGTTGTGAACGGTGGGTGAAGAGTCACGATGAGTCACGATAATGCACAATGAAGAAGAATTTGTCGTTCGGCCATGCAACACCCCGGTTGCATCGACCAGCGTATATCTTTTGTTTTGATTGTTGTTGAACCTGCCGCTGGGCAGGCCATGTACATATTGGTGTCTGTTTCCTCCATTCTATTCCAAGGACTACCACCTACTACGGTACAAGTTGTTGAGCTTCGCTCTGGTATCAAGACGAAGGAAATGGAAAGACTGTAAATGACTTTGCGTCTGCCTCTACGGCAGACTCCAAAGTCGAGTGGAAGAATCAACGCCGTAGAAATGCTTGAAGAGAAACCGCAACCCATCATAACCCCAAGATCGTTCGTGCTGAAGAAAAGAAATATCGACAAACAGGAAGTCGAATCAGAACACCTCGCCATCTAGGCTTTGCTTTACACCCCCAAAGTATGTTTAAAAGGTAGTAAAACACCATCACTCATGGTTATCGAAATGTTTTCTAGCGTTCCAACGCAGCAGATGAAAAGGTCGACGAATCCAATCCGTGGTCTTGGAGAAGAAATCCGTAGTGGTCGCAATCTAATTTGGGGAACGCCGGGGAGACCGCAACCGCACCAACACCTTGCAAAGACAGCAAAAACTTCATCTCATCATAACTTTTCGGCATGAAAGGAAAAATATGAACACATCGTGTAGAAGCGTATCCGGGAATAATAAATCCATATGGGTCGGGGAATTAGGCTTAGTAAACATGCACCGGTGCAGCCAGCATTGGTGGCTGGAAGGAGACGTGTTTAACCAAGTTGGCCGCCTGGATGAATGGGTGGAACCAGGCGTTGGCAGGGGGGGAAACGTATGTTGAATGAGCAGTCCGATTGGGAGGAGAAACGTATGTAGAATGAACAGCCCGGGCCGGAGCTTTGTGGGCCGGGGGAGAAGCGACGTAGTGGTAAGAGGAGGTGGACGAGGTGGACGAGGCAGAGGAACGTGATGAAGAAGGAGAGAAGACAGAGTCGTTGTCTGAATTGGAACTTCCTGACGACGTCGAATATTGTGGGTTTGGGAGATCCAGAGTGGGAGGAGAGTAGAGAGGAGCAGGAAGGGGTGCAACAGAGGGAAGGGGGTTCTGGTAGCATCCATTGAAGACGGCATCCCGGGTGTAGTCCACAGGGTGGAACGGCGGCGAAGGCAGCGGCGTGGGAGTCGCAGACTTGGTCGATGTGAACCTGGGGCATCTGAGGATCATGTCCCGAAGCTCGGGGATCGTGGCCCTCTTGGCAGGATTGAACTCAAAGACACGCTTCAGGATGGAGTCCAGTTCTGGGGACACTGGGAGGATGGAGCTCAGAAACTTGGGGTCTTTCATGTAGGCACGGAATGTGGTATCATCGAAAGAAGCCCGCTTCCATGGGTTGCGTCCACAGGTAAG
Source organism: Melanomma pulvis-pyrius CBS 109.77 (assembly GCA_010093585.1). Taxonomy (NCBI): domain Eukaryota; kingdom Fungi; phylum Ascomycota; class Dothideomycetes; order Pleosporales; family Melanommataceae; genus Melanomma; species Melanomma pulvis-pyrius. Next base: position 9,125 of record MU001844.1, read on the forward strand.
GTTCACCAGGATCACTCCGAGGCTCCACACGTCATTGGGCGCTGACGCATAGCAAGAGTAGGCCTTGGGTGCTGAAGTCTGGCACTCTACGCGACGGTTAGTTGACTCGTACGACATGTGGCTCGGGTACTCGAGCACGGTGGAAATTTACCTGGTGACATGTAGAAGGTCGAGCCGCATCCAAAATCAGAGGTGACGTGGTCGGAGGTGGCCAGTCCAAAATCGGCCAGCTTGCAGGTCATACCTTGGTCAGTCACCAGAATGTTCTCAGGCTTGAGGTCCCGGTGGTAGATTCCAATGGAATGGCAGTACTCCACGGCATCCAAGATCTGGAGGAAGGCCCTCTTGGCTAGAGCATCATTCCCAAGGAACTTGCCTTGTTCTGTGATGTTGGTGAAGAGATCTCCCTCGGGGCAGTACTCGATGACCACATAGGTGCAGTCTGGGGAGTCCATGATCTTGACCAAGGAAACAACATTGGGGTGGGTGCTGGCCTGGTGGTGGAGCTGGATCTCCCGCTGCTGGAACTTGCGCTGACGGGGCTCTAGGCCGAGCTTGTTGAGTGCCTTCACGGCATACGGGGTGTTTGTCTGGATGTCCACGGCTGTGTACACGACTCCATAGGCTCCTACTCCGAGGATACCGGTCAATTGCAACCTTCCGGCAAGTATTTGGCCTAGGCGTTCTTCTGGTGCGCTGAATCCATTGAGGGTAGGGGATGCTGGCGGTGTGGGCAACATGCTGGGGTTGGGGGTTGGGGTGGGAAGATGTCCTCGAAGTCCACTGAAGGAATCAAGGACTGTTTGCAAAGGGACTCCTGGGGGATAAGAAGATGGCCTTGATGGGTCGAGAGTCCAAAGGGAGTTCCTGGGGCGAAGAGTTGTGGAGAGAAAAAAGAGAAGAGCTCGGTATTAAAAGAACAGAGATATGCTCAATACATGTGGACCAAATCCGGCGGCGAGAAGGCTGGGGCGCGGGCCTTGCAGCAAGGTCGGAGACAAAGGACGGTGGGGTTGGAGGTCAGGATGGCTTGGGATGTGGAGGATAGCGAGGTCTGAACACTTGCAGGGCGAAGGAATGTGGGAAGAGAGGATAGTAGTAGTAGGAGGAGGCGGGCGTGAGGCGGGAGAGGTAGAGCGTGAGGCGGGATATGATGTATGTTGTAGGAGCACGGCTGGGCACCAGTGGGAGGCGTTGGCTTGGGCGGGCGGGGAGGGGAGTTATTGGCTGCGCAGGCAGCCCCAGTTTCTGTAAATATAGGGAAGGATGAGCCTAGCAGGCGGCGCTATGACGAAGACGGGAGCAGACAGGCCACCCGCGGTCCAGCACCCAGCGCAGCAGCGATGGGCGAGCCGTCGGGCGTGAGCCATGGGTCAGCATTGGCATGCCGTGTTCCAAGTGTCCCACTCACGCGCGACCCACCGAAACCCACAGGGGGGCGAGGAGGCGAAAGCGAGCCAACAAAGCCCGTCACGCAGAGGTACCGCATCCTCGGCGCCCTGCCTTGATTGACCTGATTCATGATGCAGCGCTCCTTCGCGCGCCAGCCCGCAACCATGCTGGCGCCGCGCGAGCGCACAAAGCGGCCGCGGCTGTGTCTGCTGGCGGCGAATCAGGCGCAGTCCATGCACGGAGCCCTGGCGGTGACACACCGAGCGGGGGGGGGGGGGTGTGGGTGTGGGTGGCACGCGAGGTGAGGGTGTGGTTGGTGGTGGTGGTGGTGGTGAGTGGAGGTGGTGAGGGTGAAGGTGAGGGTGGTGAGGGAGAGGGAGGCCGAGCGGCAAAAGCCCGCACTCACACACACACGCACTCACGCACTCGCACTCGCACACCCGCACACACAGACTCGCACCCGGCGATGCACGCCCTCGCTGCGCCGCGGCCGCGTGAATGGCCCCTTGCACTCCCTCCTCGCTCAGCCTTTCGCCTTTGCCTTTCAGCCTTCTCGTTAGGGCGAGGTGCGCCGCCGTTGTCGGCTAGACCTGGCAGAGGCTGCCAGAGCCCGCCAGAGCGCCAGAAGCTTACGACGTCTCGTAAAATGTCAGCGCACGGCCGGCGTTCGATAGCCTCGCTGGCTCCGGGCCCATGACGAAACCAGGCGGCCACACGCTGATCTTGCACGTCCTGGCACTGTCATGCCGCCCGCAGACCTTTTGTTCCGCCTGCCTGAAGCCTGAACGCCGTCACGTTTCGGTTTCGAGACGGTGGGCCGCCCTCTCAGCCCGCCCGCCCATTCGCTCGGCCGCTGTATTGCCAATCTGGCCGGCGACGCGCTGACTAACCCCGTACGCAGTCCACACCACACACAATAGAATTTTCTGCCGCCGCCAGCAAATCGCGTCGGAGATTATTTCGCTCCTCCTGCCAATCCCCTCGTCCAAATCCCCGAATGCCAACTGGCTGTCTCACTCGGTCCTCTGTCCCGAACCGTCGCCGTCCAATCTCTCCCTTCTCTCGCGCCCGCCGCCCTCAGCCATCGCAAACGTGGCCGGTTGCGCAATATTGGCCTGCAACGGCCGCGAACCCTCACAGAACCGTCGTCGCCCACCTCGCCCGCCAGCTCCCACAGCCGCCCTGTCTCCCAGGCCTTTTGCCGCCACCCTCGCCCATGGTCGCTATTTCCATTCGTGTTCCATGCCCGTTGGATTATTAACGGAACCACTGGGCGTGTCGCCCTTGGCCCGTTGCGGCCAGCCTGCGCTGGGATCAGGCCAGCACCCGGCACCCGATGCTGGGAAACGAGCCCGTAGCAACAGAACCTGCATGACTGGTCTGCGTCTGGTCTGCGTCTGGTCTGCGTCTGGTCTGCAGTCTGGTCTGCTTTTTGCCCTCTGCTCGCCTTCCGGCGTCATCCGTGCAGCTGCACCGAGCCCGCCAAGCTCCGCTTCCCGTTGGCTAAACTCTGTTGCCCATGCTCCCATGTCTCGCGAGCGGGAGTCTGTGGGCAGTGAAATGACTGCCTGCTGATCACGGTCCGGGCGAGATTGTCCACGCACATCCTGTCACGCTGCTGTATCTTCGAGACTGTGTCCAATCCCATGTATCTAGAACTTCGAAATAGAACGTCTGCCTCCCAAGCCCATGGAACGCCATGTTGGGAGAGCCGCTGCTATCCAGGTGTACTATATGACTGACTGTAGAATTTTCACCCTCCATCTTTCCGTTTGCGGTCGCTCCGAGATTGGCAGCGCCTCTGCCTCTCTATCCCCCCCCCTGAGTCTTCTCACCGACGCAGTGAGACCCAGCAGTTGAGAGCCGTTCTCTCATCAAATGCATTTGCGGCCACCCAGCCAACCAGGGGCCGCCTGTTGCTCGTCGCCAGCTGCTAGCAGCATGGGGTAGATTGTTCGCGCGTCCGATTCAGGAACTTGCATCTTTGCGTCTGAGTCCGTCTCTCTACAAACAGCCCATGGCACCAGGAGCTGGAGCCTCCCGGCGGAGTCACTCTCGTGTCACACTCACCGCCGCTTGGGAGCCCACATGCCAAGCACGATCCCAGCTGTGCGTTGCCTCTAGCGTGAAGCCTCCGCGATTCTCGATTAACCCCGTTGCCTGCCAGATCTTATCGATTCGAGTCAAGCTCGCCAGCCCGCCCCGCCCTCAGATTCGACAGCCATCTCGCCCTTCTGCACACCGATAAACTCTAATGAGACTCTAATGGGGACACGCGAGCAGGCCAGGTTCCCAATCAGTGCTATGAGATGCACCCGCAGTGCTTCCGGTGACCAGACGAATCCGCAACGTGGCTGGCGTCGAGCCTAGCCTCAGGCAGAGAGCGAGGTGATGCCGTGTGCTTCCGTTCTTCCATCCATGGCATTCTAGATGCGCAAATCGTGCCTCTGTGGGAAGTGATAGGCCGATGACAGCATGCCAGCCTCATTGGTGTTGCGTTGTTGAGAATCTTGATCGTGACCCACCACCGCCTGCTGCTCTGTGTGGCTGTCCCTTGCCTCTCCCGACCAGCACTGCGTCAACGTGTTGGCCAGGTAAACTGCCGACCACAAGGCGTCTCACTGCCAGCCGCTTGCCAGCCGCCAAATTCATGCTCCGGCCACTCTGCTGCCAGATGCAGTAGCGATGGCCATCACACCGCCGAGTTGCAAATAATTCAAGACACCACCTCCAGGCATGCACGTTTCGCTGCGAAAGTTGCTATGGAAGGACCGTGTTCCGAAAAACATTTCTATTCTCACTTCGTCATGCCTTGCATGCAATGTCCTCCCGGGGACTTTTGCGTGAGCATGGAAGTCTGCATCCCATAATTAAATCGTCGGTGATCAAACAGTTGCATCTTGGATCCGCCTGCCGGCCAACACCTTCACCGTCCAACCAACCCGCACAATTGTCTTTTTGGGCAGGTGTGCTGAGTTGTGCAGCGCGTATCCTATACAAGGGGATAGAGTGCTGACCGTTGCTAAGCTGGCGATTGTCGTCGAGGATGTCATTATTGATAGCGAGGATGCCAGAACCCTGCGTTTCATCTACTCTGAGGTCAGATCTTTAATGTGGGAGCAACAATCTGCTCTGTGAGTCGCTCGACGATATGGCAGATCCGCGCGCAAACACCGTCCATCTCCTAGCCATCATCCTGGCGGCTCCGACAGGACCCACGAATCCTGGAGAAACAGTGGCAGTCCAATAGCTGTCACTCGATATGCCTCATCACCGCGAGGATTACCGCTCGGAGGAACATCAATTATGAGGCTGGCACCCCGTACTCCGGTGGCTTCTGCCTCACGGGGACTCACCAACGTCGGCGTCAACCAGCAGACGGCTCTGAAATGGATCAGCGTTTCGACGCCGCCCCATGCGAGCCCAATGATGGCCTCGCCAATAACACAGCCTGAATCTTTTCAGCTGAACATTCGTAGTGACTCCACTATCCGGGTGATATGACTCTCGCTGAGGCGCCACGGTACTCCATTCACGATGCCTCACCTATTCATCTACATTTCGATTCCTTGTTGCCGCGCCGCAGCGTCATCCAATCCCACAGGATGCGATCATCCCCATGACGTGGAGTCTTGGTTCATGAAACCGCAGTTCGATAAGCGGGTCGACGTCAGTGACAGTGACGGTTGATGGATGGTAGGGTTCAGATTTAGTTTTCGATAACCAAACCCCTAATTTGGGACGATGAACCAACGGACTCCCGCCATGTATACCGCGCCATGATGATCGTTCCGTCCGTCCCAACGTCCTGCGATGGTGGGCCAGTAGGAAGACGACGCCGAGGAGGCCCGGTGTCTACCGTGGTTCTTACTCGCATCGACCGTTGAGCAACCGCCGGTCTGGATTGTGGGGAAGATGGCTAAGGAACGACGTAGAAGCAAGCTGAAGTAGATGATGCAGAAGCTGAACTACAGAATTCAATCATGGTTACAACAAACAATATCAATGTCACGCTCGTGACGCCACTACTGCCTTGAGGACGATCTTATTAACAATATACGATGCCACACCCAGCATGAATATCTCTACCATTCTACTGACACCGCTCTCGGAACAATGACCGAGATTACAGCAAACCTCCGCCATGTTACTAGCGTTTGACGTCCTGCACACCGAGAGACCCCTCCAGCCTCGACGGCGACAAACTCCAGGCGCCAGGCCCCCAGAACCCTCGTTAATCGGTCGTCCCAAAATTCCCTGCATCAGCTCAAGTCCCAATCAGGGAAAAAGCCAACAGCGCGGCGAATGCAATCCTTCACCCATACACACCCGTCTAATCTAACCGTACGCCATGTAATGTAGGCCTCTCTACTGTTATGCGGGCGCCCACATCCTCACTCCCCAAAAAAGCTCGCTCGTCGATGGAAAGCCAGTACTCCGACCGTACGCACGACGGGCGGCAATAAATCGGTGAGCGAGAAACCCCAGGATTTCCGCGTCAGCATTACTGTACGGCTCTCGGATGGGCTTCGAAGGCAGCACCTTTCGCTTCGCTTCGCTTCGTTTCGTTTCGTTCTTCGTTCTGAGATTCGCATGCGAGGCAGGCAGGCAGGCGGGCGGGCGGGCGCTTCTACGTTAGCACAGATGAATCGCAAGACCCATGCGCTGCTGAACTCTGCACATCGCCTTCGTCTTGGGCCGGCGCGAGGCTGGCCGCAAGCACATACGTACATACATAGCCACAGTCTGTCACATGTATACTACATACGCACTCTAGGTGGGACGGCGTGCTCAGCATGAAACTGAGCGTGGTGCGGCGCAGCGGCGCGACGTCAACGTGAGTTGGGTGCACGCCTCTAGCTAGGAACATCGACTCACCCAGCCAACACGACGATGGCACTGGGAAAACGTGATCCGGTGCCAGACACGCTGGGTTCGAGCAATTGTTCGTCTGCGCCGTAGGCACCCTCTGCTTGCGCCTCCACCAACGCGCGCGCTCGCGGCTCAATACAATACATACTACGTACAGCATCCCGGAGTTGGAGCGCCTCCTCCTCCTCTCTTGCCCCATCCATCCAGTCCATCCCTAGACTCCCTCCCTCATGCCCGCCCTTCCTGCTGGAGGCAGACTGCATGTTGTGGGCGCACGGCGTGCGTGCATTCCGTGGGCGGGTACAGTACGGTACGGTCGGTGCGGTTGCCAGTCTATCTATGTAGAGCTCTATCACGCAGGGCCCCCCGAGACATTCCACTGCGTAGACGAGACGAGAAGAATAGCAGTCTTTTTCTGGGAGGATAGATGGTGGTGGAGGATCTATGGAGGAGCGGGCTGACGCCGTGCGTGCCGCTCGCTCTCTCGCTCGGATGCAGGTTCGCTAGCTATCGTCGAGGTTGTTTGTTGTTGACGGTGGGCGCCAGCATACAATCGCACGGCACCTTAGTTGAAACACGTGCTGTATGGATTCGCGCATCCGCATCTACAAATAGAAAGGCTGCAACTACGGATGAGAAATGCTGAGAATGGTGCCGTGCGATGAGCAGTGGGGCACCTGGCTTCCCAAACAACGGTCCGGACGCATGTTGCTCCGAGAAATAGATCGCGAGGCCTCGTCGAGCATCTGGCTCCGCGGTTGGGATGCATGCGGAGGGAGTGCATGTCGGCCGCGCTCTTGGGCCCGCTTCCCCAACACCCATTTAGCACTGCTATTTTCAACTCAAATCTACTCTTGGCATACACCCGACGGAGGGCAGTCAAACTTTGGCACATTACATCAGCGCTTGATCAAACGTGATTATGATTGAAATCGTGGTGCCTCGGGGTACTACTCATGCTCAACTTGGTTTTCTTTCTGGTCCCGATTCCGGTCCCCCCAACTCCTTGCTCTTCCACTCCAAGTAACGTTATGGGTTAACTTTAACACGAATTTACACCTCATGGTATACCGCGGCTATCTCTTGCCGAATGATTAGAGGTTTTCCGGGGTTCAGTTTTGGGCCCCCCGAAGGCTGGATGGAACACATGGCTCATTGGGCGATAATTCTTGTTAGCCAGTACTGAATGCCGTGTCTTGGGCGTTATGATGGAACAGTAGTGGCATTCGTACTCTTTCATCTACACAGATCGCCTACTAGCCGCTTCATTATACCGTTTGCACGCTTTGGTCGTGTATGTGCAGCTAGCGCATTGTTTTAGCTACTGTTCCCAGCCAGCGTTTGTTGCTTTGAAGATTGCACTACCAATGAAAGGCCCGACGAGACGACGGCGATGATGTACGCAGTGAATTGATCGAGATCTATCCGGGCGCTGCCTCCGAGCGAGGAACAGATGCTCGAAGAGCAATTGATTTACTCGGGGTTTCCAGATTGAAATAAAAGGTCTGTTGAAGGAACACTATCATTTCTATTCCAAGTCCCAAAGCGAAAACTGACAGAAACTACATCTGATGGAAAGATATGGGGCGGCACTATATTCGTGGCTATTGGGACGACAGGGGCAGGCAGTAGTAGGGAGTTGGTACCGCACATGACTGGGATGGTTATAGTGAGCTAGCAGAGAGGCGTCCATCGTAAGAATTTCGACATGTCTCGTTACGGTCTGAGCCTGTATCTATCACCAAATCTATTGTATTAACGTATACTAACCACTGCTATCAGCCGAGAAGGCATTCCTCAAATGAAGTCAATTGTGATTCCCTTATGCCTACGACCTCGATCGTACGTATCAAGCAGTCCATTCATGGTAGCATTGGCTTAGATAAGTGTAACTACCTTTGTGGTCCACATATAGTCATTTTCCAGCCATTTCCAGTGACCTTCCCGACCACCAACACGTTGATATTTGCCCAGCTCACCGATTGCCTCCTGCAGAAGTAAGCCCCTTACGGCTTCAGGGTCTCTTGTGGTGAATGCTCGAGCCACGGCGAGACACAAGACAGGTTTTGAAAACAGGAGCTCATCCGAGTTTAGCGGTTCGACGAGCAGGTTTGTGCTATCAAAGATAATACTCCAACGACCAAGACGAATCTATAGCGTCCGAAACTTGAGAAAGCGCCACATAAGATTCGCTAATCTGACTGAACGCGAGGACAGGAATTTATTGTCACCGCTCGGTTGGGGAAACCTATATCCCACCGTAGAGGCTCTAACTGGCACTTTGACGGTGAGTGCCGCCGACTCAATTTGACCATACGGGTTTTTGGTAAGTTGGACAATGTCGGCGCCGATAAAGTATACATATTCGAGTCCATCGTCTGCATCCGCAACATACCCTCACTGTAAGCACGGTCACCTCAAGCCTGACTATGGTGTCATCATCGCCACCTTCTTTATCATACCATACCGATGCCACCAAGATACGATTGAAATCCATATTGGAGGCACAATCCAATTTTGGATCAACTGTGGGCGCAGCTATTGTGTTCTACACAGGCGGATTTGTATACGCTCTGATCGAAATACAATCGACATACGGAATATCGTAAGTCGCGACTGCTGTGTACTTTGAGGATATTGAAACTGACTGCTTCAGGTCTACAGCGCATCGACTAGCTTTTGGCATGTTTTGGATGATCATTCCCCATGTGGCAGTGGTCAGCGGTGTGGTTCCAGCCAGCAATTCGCCACCCACTTCCCTCATGCATACGCGGAAGAAGCTAGCATTTCCCCAGCGCCAATCACTCTCCGGACGAAGCGCAGTAACACGTGCCCTTCGATTCTGAGATCATCATCTACATGGATCTGGGAAAGTGTTGTCGCGTTGTACCATCCATCGTATCCTTGCGCCTACAACCCAGCATGATTGTGGAATCGAGGCACGAACAGAGCCATGTGGCTCTCTAAAATTGCCAACGAGAACCCCGGGTTGTCGTGCCTGAAGACCGAGGTACTCGATCTTGGGTTCAAGAAATGGCTCCTGTACTGCATATCTCCCACAGTATTTCTGCTTATCACCCCTGGCATGCTGGGGATTATGATCAGGTGTGTATATCTCTTTGTACCAGAAGCTATCTTCTAACAGCCTTGTAGTTGGGTAACACCTGTTGTGGGACTCAGTTGTCGTTCTCTCACCATGGCCAACTCCTCCTCACATCGCTGTGGATCATCGACGCGCTTCTGTGGAATCGAGATGCAAACGGTAACATTTCCCCAATAGGCACTACCACGCCGCCAAAGTGGTGGAAACTTACACCATGGTATGCACTGGGCATTCTGGGATGTTGTGCTCTATCATTGGCACTGGTAAGTTGTTAATCGAGACTACTTCATTCCTCGGAAACCAACCGGCCAGTCTTCATCTTCATCAATCTATATGTGAACTGTCTGTGCATGTTCCCAGTAAGTACACTCGCGGAGACAAAACTAGCATCACGAACAAGAAACTATGCCTAACTTCGTCGTAGGTTTGGCACTGGCGCCACCGTCACACGACCGATTTCCAAATATACATAGGAGGCTCAAGCGAGGAGAAAGTGGTTAATGCCATGAAATACTGGCTACCATGCGGCTTGTCAGCAACAGCTTTGCTGATTTTCGTCGCGTTAATAGGATGGTGGTATCAACGCCGCCTCTGAGCTCAGTTCCATGGGACAGATGCCAATCGACTGTCCCGCCAAGGAGAAAAGGCTGGCGCTTCTTCGGGGGATGAGTCATTTACCCCACCCTCTCGAGCTCAATCTATATGAACGGCATTTGTTCCTTTACTTGCATGTAGATAGGCTATTTCAAGTCTGTTGTACAAGGGGTAACGGAATCTACAATGTCCGTCACGTGCATAGTGTTGCAATATCAAATTCTTTGCACATCTGTATCTCTACCAAATCTAAGTAATAATCTACAAAACTTTGTAGTAGAAGAAGAGACCTACGATATATATATACTTTAATTATAGCTTTGTAACTTAATAGAGAACTATTGTGTGTTGTAAAGAAAGGTAAAGTTATACTGTGATGTGCTGTCAGGCTGCGGCTGAGGCTGAAGCTAGGAAACGCCTTGGCTGAGGCACTCTTGTTAGCTTCCATTTACCATTTAAGGTAGGTATTCGTTACTGCAGCCCTATTGTCTTTTCCTGATCTTTGTCTCTAAGTATCTACTTCTTCTTTAACATGCTGGCGCACGCACGAGTGGATGCTCGGCGAGGCCCTCCATGGGAAATGAGGTTCTCTTCTCCTTCTCCTTCTCTCTATTGCGACTGCGGAGAGATGCGACTAATAGAGTAACCTAAGTCCCGTGCTCCCAACTAGACATGCGTGGGTGGCCGACTCCATGTTTCCGCGCCCATCGTGCTATGACTGGCATCTCTCCGAATTCGAAATTCGGGACTGTTGTGGAGACGCCGGCTGCGGATCGTCAACTTCTGTTTTCTCTCCACCACGCTGTGGCGGGCACGCGTAAACTCACGGTGCTCGTGGAGCTCCGCTGGGGATGCCTAGTCAGGGCAGGTTTCGTATGCAGAGCGTTGCGCTGCAAGCAAGAACCCCTCCTATTTCCCTCTCCGCACGAATTGAAGGCGCTCGCGGAGATCGAACATGCTAGTGTGATGTGGATCTCTGGCAGGTGTTGCTTCGTTTCGTAGGACGATGTCGCGGACGAGCAATGGCCCACTGAAGCCTATAGATCCTCAAATCAATCCTCAAGCCTATGCGTTCCCCTCCATCACACTGCGAACCGGCGCGTGCAAATTGAACGGCCTGGTGGCGGAGGTCCGCCGGTTTGATATTGGGGATTACTAGGCGCAGATATGCTCATCTGTTTCGCGGAGAGTTTTACAAGCAGACGGCGTGTTAAGCCCTGCCTCCCCGCCCCCCCGGATCGTCAACCTCGTATTTGATATACACCGTGCGGGCGAATTGAAGGTGTGCGCGGGGGTCCACTTGTCAGTTTGATGGGGCCGATGCTCGTTTGTTTCGCGGAGAGTCGTGTGGCTCGCTAACGAACGGACTAGGTGTCGCGATGGAGAATGACTAGTAGGTCTGAAACAGAGGATCGAAGTCCGCAACCGTCTATCTTTCTCTTCCTTGAGGTTCGCTTGCAATGCGGCGTACTAGCGTCCCTCGTAGTAGGATGTTTGTTTTGAGGATGAAGTCATCGCGCTTGGTTGTGCGAGGTGGGTTTTAATCTGAAGCTTGCGGACTTCCATCCTTCCTACACAGGACAAGATTGTGATGGGGCTATCTTCGCTTCGATGGTGCTCGGGTGTTGCTTTTCTGAAGCATGAGATGGAAGTCCGCAGCCTCGTGGCCTCTTCCTGCTTTCCCAGGTCCATGGATAGGCAGCCTGTTCGTCTTGTGATCGTTGTCCGGCGGTTGCTTTTCGAAGCATAGGGGCGAGGACTGCAACTCTCCATCCTTTTATTCCTCCAAGTTCATGCAATACAGGTCAGACGAAGAGAAAAGTGCTGATCTCTCGAGACGGGTCCGGTAGCTTCCTTTGAAGCGCATGTTGGAAGCTATCAACCTCTTCTCTATTCTCTAGGCTCAAGTCGAAACAGTATGTGAACAGCACGACAGAGCGTCCCAAGGGTGAGGTCGCACTAGACATGAATTTGATATCCCCATTGCCAGTATGTCCCCCGACGATACCCATCAATGCGTTTGACGTCGCGGGAAATCTTAGGTGGCAAGTGAAGCAATAGTTGAATACTGTACTACTCACCATGCGTCCTAGGCCCACAGACTTTGCATAGAAACGGAATTACGACTAAGGTGCTCAAAAGGACTTGAAGAAATATGATGAAAATGGAGTGAGCTTACCATGTTGAGCTTATGAGATATAAGCTTTTAGGGTATAAGCTTTTAGGGTTGAGAAGAGGAAAATAGTAGCACTCGCGATGACCCATACATGGACCACCAATGTTACTACAAGTGTGTCGAAATAATCGTAGATCCACACTTGTTCTATTTGCGAAGTAGCTTCGGAGAAAGTAGACCTCAGCATCGCAACGAGTTTTCTCTTGTTCCAATCAATCTTCTCAAGTCGTCACATATGCTGTCGAATGCATTGGTAAAAGTACTTCCAAGGTAGCGGTCCCATCTCCCGTTTCGGGGGCTTCTGGAGGACGTTTCGAATAGCATTTCCCGCGAACAAGCTCGTTGCCGTTCACTTTGAATGGCGTGAGTACTTGGACACTGCGCAACAAGTTCGCATAGAGCTTTCGGTGCTTGTGGCGTATGATTTTCGGGCTCCTCTTTCAGCTCCATCGTCGACGGTCCAGTTCCTGGGTAGCCATTCGGTTCGTATTACGCTTCAGTCTCCTCTACATCCTGGGTTTTGTCTCCTCCTGAGCATCCGACATGAAAGGTTTTCAGGCCTGGGAAAGTTTTGAGGGGATATTGCGTCTTTTCGAGTGTAGATTTTCATTGGACAATTACGGGCACTTTCGTACATCCATCGCTCCATGTGCAATTTATACATTCTTCACCAAGCTGAGATAGCTCGAAAATCTCAAGTCAATGTAGAGACCACGTCTGTACCCATCAAAATAATATGGGTTGGGGGTATGTCAAGTTGGATTCTTGATGTCGGTGCCTTCGTGTTTGAGGGTTGGATGGAGTGTAGAGCTTATGTTGTGGAGAGAGCGTGCTGTTCACAACCTTGGAATGACGTGAGGCTCACGTGCTCGTCTGGACGGCTGACTAAGTCTTGATGTTCACGACCTTGGAATTGGCCGACACATCAAAAGACTTCACGACTTCTCAAGATGAACCCTGATCAACACGTATCAGTGAAAGAATCGCCGCGCTTCGAAGACGGTACTCCGGTACCGCTCGCAGGCTACGCTAATTGAGATGCAGCACTCAGGCAAACGCAGTGCAGCGTTCCATCCCTCTCGCCAACCTCTTAGCCATCACCCAGAACTCGAGCTCGACCACGACCGCGTCAAAGGCCCAATATCCTTCCTCAATCCAACTACTGCGCACTTCAGGCCGACGGTCAAGCCTCCAAAGCATGTAAAACGGCCTTCGATCTCCGCTATAGCGGTCGTTCCTTCCAACCTTTCGTCCGACAATCACGATGAACAACCACCGTCCCCAATAGCCTATAAGTGGACCTCGCGCAACAACCGCAAGGGAAGACACGCGCTGTCTCTCGATCTCACTTTCCAGCCTCGCGAAGCGGAACATCTAGCCCCGCGCATCACGACGTCGCTGCGAGAAACCATCCGCGGAATCTCGCGCATGTTCACAACATTTCCCATCTGGGATATATCGTACGATGTAGCTACCATATTTACTCTGGGGAGTGTGGTCTGGGTTATAAACGCCTTCTTCGTTTTCCTGCCATTGGTACAGCCCAGCACCGAGTTCGGGAAGGAGGAGTTGTATGGTGGTGGAATCACAGCTTTCATTGGGGCAACAATTTTTGAGCTGGGATCTATATTGTTAATGCTTGAGGCGGTCAATGAAAACAAAAAAGGCTGCATTGGCTGGGCTATTGAGCAAGTCTTCTCCCATAACACGGAAAACGGGTTGGGGACTGGTCACTTTCAAGCTTCGAAATTGACTTGCACGCATCACCACTTCAACAAGGGAAATCTGGTCGGCAAGGGTCTAAACCCCACAACGTCATCTTCAACGTCTACTTCGAGTTCTGACTCTAGATCCTGGGTTTGGTTTCCCTCGATGGCCGAGTTCCGCACTCACTATATCCACGACCTAGGATTCATGGCTTCTTTCGCGCAACTGATAGGTGCAACTATTTTCTGGGTCTCAGGCTTCACTGCCTTGCCTGGCATCTATGATCACATGTCGCGCCCTGTCATCATCATATTCTACTGGACACCCCAGGTGCTCGGTGGCACGGGATTCATCGTATCTGGAACTCTCTTCATGCTTGAAACCCAATCGAAATGGTACAAGCCATCTTTCAAGACCCTTGGATGGTGGATTGGAGCTTGGAATCTAATCGGAGGTATTGGCTTCACTCTCTGTCCAGCGTTTGGATATGACGAAAGAAGCTGGGCCCAATATCAGGCCTGCTTGAGTACCTTCTGGGGCAGCTGGGCTTTCTTGATCGGGAGTGTGATACAATGGTATGAAAGTCTGGATAAGTATCCTGTTGAATTCGACAAATCACGGCAGTCAGATGTAAAAAGTTGAAGGCGGGATGGATGACGGGTTTGTGGAGCCGGGTGCCAATGCGGTAACGATTTGACTTGATCAACGGGAACGCGTGCCCAATAATAAAATATGCATGTCTTATTCTTGGATTTCCGATGTGTCGTGGTGCTTCGTGAACAGTTGCACATGGGTTAATGCACAATTGATTGACCAAAGACGCAGCTTTCGAGCATATTGGAGCAATCGCACTGCACCGCGACCGGTCACATTTTCCAATTCGTGAAGGTCAACCGCTCGCCGATCTTACAGCCACGGGAGTCAATTATCACATCACATCCTCCATACTGAAACAACCCAGCATAAAGCTCAGAGAGACACTTTAGCATGTAAAACCACCTTTCCCCAGCACAACTTCTCCATAACCAACTAGTACGTGCGAGCTTTCTCTTGCAACGCGATAAAAAACCAAGCCTCCTACACTTTTGCGAACGCTCCATCGTGTTATCGACTGCTACGACGCGTGGCCGGTGACTCGTCGTCTTGTTTTCGTATCAAACAGGGCTTTTCTTTTCTTGCGGCTGAGAACTGAGGCGGCGCAAGATAGCAGAGAGCGGAGTTTTCGATTCTAGACGTATATTTGCTATATTGTTTGAGGCAGCGTTGGGCGAATTGAAGATACGGGTTAAACGTTCCGTACCTGAGTAACATGTTCCGAATAGCCTTGTCTGGCGAAATAGGATCGTTATCCTCGTTGAATTAGTTTTCTACCCAGTTTCCATATCTCGTTCTCGCTAGCCGCCGTTATCACCTATAGGAAGCAGCTGGTATTGACTACGGAATTTCGTTTCGTGTATTGTACCGGATACTAAAGGCTCCTCTGCCCACTACAGCAGTGCGTGGTACAGTAGCTGGATCATTTTACTTATCTGCTAGGATTGCTTCGAAGATCATTTTTGATGGATATTAATTTCTTCAAAATGTGCTAGTCTAACTCGACGTTGCAGATGTTATGCGAGTTGTAAGACTCATGTATAATGACGAATTAGTGCTAAGTGAAATTCAGGGTTTTCGGTTTTCGCCTTCCGATATACGACTATAGCGTTTGGAGTATACAAAGATGATAAGCTCTGATGTTGCGAATTCTTTTCGGTCGAACAGTTCTTTTCTATATTCAAGGTCTAGTGTTGCGTCTTATATCCACATCATCCGCCTCTTCGCGCTTTATTGGTGATATCTTTACTAAGGAATAAATTTAGGTGTAGTACAATAAATCAGTTTCAATTTAATAGCTTCCACTAAATAGCTGGCCTCTGGCTGCTATATATGCGACATGCTCAGGAATTTCAAAATATTTTTCTACAGTTCAATCCACAGCAAATAGTAACAAGATCAGAACAAGATTCATATTAACATTCCACCTTGCAGTGAAGTCATTCGCCCTCAATGCTTTCGCCGCAACACTCTTTCTCTCTGGCCCTCTGCCTTCTTCACATCATGATTTGTATAGAACCTCCTATCCTCATCCAAATTACGTCCCCCAAATGTACCTACCAGCTATCCTTATATTTCAGCCTTGCCCAGAGATAGAAACGACAATCACAATAACGGAAACATAAGTCGCAAGGAAGTCACCCAACGGCTGGACACTCAGATAGAGCTCATAAATTATTAAAAGAAGAGGCTCTACTAGGCTGCATATATCCTTAATATCTAGAACAACTGGTAAGGGAATATGTCTTCGAATGTCTAGGTGTGCCGCATCCGGATCTGCAAAAAACAAATCATGTCCCACCTGAATAGCGTGAAGAGCGAGGTCAGGTTCGGAAGCTAGGTGTATGCGTCTATAGCGATATGTGAGATCACCACTGAGTACTAGAGTAAGGGAGAGACCGCTATCTGCGGATACGACTGGAAAGTTTCGTTCAATTTTGAGAAACAAAAGGTAAGGGGTTACAGGAAAGGGTTTACCGAATAGAGAGATAATAACTGCGGATACCCTGCCAAACTTTATCGTGGAACGAATGACTTCGATTTCGGCAAAGACGCTTGCGGAGAAAACGTTGACAAGGATGATGACGAGCCAGAAGATAGTTATCCAGACCGCGATTGGGACTGGGAGTTCGTTCGCTATAGTGATGACCTACACGAACTGGTGAAGAGTCAGGTTAACGGATGCTTGAAGAGCCTCGGCTATTTGAGACATACCAGTACGCCCAAACAGGCGCAAATGTAGGAGAGGGACAGACGAATTTTTCAGTCTGACAACATCTAGCATCCGAGTGCACTACAAAAACTACTTGGGGACGAAACTTACCTATTGAACAAAAGTCGATGGAAAGGATACAAAACAACCATCCCTCCAAAAGAGTGACTGAACAACCTGATCATCAAGCCGGCAAGGATGTATCTTAGAAAGATACCAGCGGGGCCGCCACTGGTTAGAGGTTATCTGATTCAAGCCATAATCCCATTCTAATCAAAGAGCCTAGGGCGATTATGATAACTTGGCGTGTGATGGGCAGCTGGTGAAGATCCGTATCAGCGCCATTGTCATGTTCTAGGTTGTTGGAATGGGGGTTAATGCTTCCGTCTCTTCATATGTGTGGTCCGGGTTGGCGTTAGCAGTCTCCATTTACGTCTCTAAGAAGATGGCTGGTGGGTATGGAAGGGTAGGGGAAGGGGACGACGGGGAGGAGTTATAGAGAGGAAAATTGCTTAATGACGGTGTATCTGTTTTGTAGACTCTTTGCACCCATCGAAGTAACCGCAAGTAATATGCATATATGGGCAAATGCTACTCTTTTGAATCACTCTCGTGTCTGATTTGGATGTACTGGTAATCCCGGCAGACTTCCAACTACCTCAGATGATATGTTCTAACACGCGATCGTAGTTATCTATATGACTCTTGCTGAACTATATGGACGTAGGACGCATTAGTGTGGCAGGTACAACCGCTGTGCTAGTTATTGGCAATTCTAAGGAAGCGTTGGTCGCTATTAAGTCTTATAATTGTAGACGACTTTTGGTGGTGTTGCCATTTATGTATACTCGAAAGCTAGAAAGCATAGACAATTGGCCTTCACAATCAACAACTACTGAAATGGCGATCTGGTCATTATCTTGAAAGATTGGGTTGAGGTCGGCAGACACAAGGAGCTACATTACGCGTATCGTACGTTCCACTTGCGTGAGAAAGAGGGCGATTATACCACAGTAGCGAAGATCAAAGAAGATTAATGTAGTTGTGTACTACTCTGTCGTATCTACCACAATTTGGTTTTATCGGTTAGCAAAAGTGTGTCTTGATATAGCTGGTACCACACAGTATGAGGTATTGCTTTCTTGGACTTCGACGTTTATGTGATCCAAAAGGCATGCATATTCTTTATTGAAGTCCTCGCGAGATGCTCAATTGAAGTACACGCGGCGAAAACGATGCAAGGCCAATCGTAGAATTTGATCAAGAGACAAAAGGCGCAGAAAGAGAGGACATCGTGACGCTTTGAATCGCGAACAAAAACAGTCGTGTTCCGTCAGAGGAACCCTCCTATTTGGACATATGATGCCATGTAGAGCATATTCTTCTTGTTATAGGGTGCTATAGATCCTCAAGAGAAACAAAATGTTGATGAAATGTGGACAATTGGTGTCCGGACGCTATTCTCCTTAGCTCCCGGACTCGCCCCCTAACAGCAACCCAAAGTTAACCTCAACTTTGTTTGCTGTCATCGCGGATATACCGAACACCTCCCTGTGCATTCAACAAAAACCTCTACTCACCATGCAAGCATGGTATTGGGAAAGGAAGTATGGAGGATCGAACACTAGGAGCTAACTATGACGGAGGAGGCTGACCCTCTGGTGTGAAAACATATTGCACCTTCTCTCCAATCTCTTCTACAAACGCTCATATATATGATGACTTGGCGATGAGTTCCCCAGCGGGAAACGTCCGAGAGCAAACGGCTAACGATCGGTGCGCAAAATCGACACCCAGGCCCCCGCGATCCACAGCAGCTCTTTCGGTTGCGATGCCAATTGAGAACGAGAAGTCTAAATAGGTAATGATTGCTTCCTCCGAGATAATTTACGAATTTTCCTCTTGGGCGAAGTTATCTCCCAAAGTCTGTCATTGAAATGCCACATAGAATCAAGAGCAAAGAAACGAGGAGGATCTCGACGTGCAAAATATCTGCGCATTATCAAAGAATCGAAGCAAATTACCAATACTTCACGAAACCCTAAACCTCGCCAGAGTCCCAATGCGACGTACCCTTATCCAACGCTTCCACGCCATTCCTCCTTTAGGCCTTGCCCCCGCCCAGTCGCCACTATCACACGCGTGAAAATATCAGCCCCAAGCCACGTTCTTCCCTTCCCGCTTCTCATACGAGAGTGTCACAAAAACGGGTTCTCGGCTGTCGGACCAAGATTCTAGAAAAGAAGCTAGGATCGGAATCCTGGGCTGAGAACCTGGGGCGCGGGCCGCCGCTAATCAGGGCACTGACTCGGCCCGCCCCAGCGCCTTCTTATTGCGGACCGCAACCTGGGGAAAGCCGTTCATGTAGTGTTTGTCCGTTAATTCTCTTCTCTTTTGCTCCTTTGGTTGCAATAAGGATTGACAGACATGAATCACGACAGAGTTTGCGAGGAGTGAGAAGTGTATTCTTCATTGGATTATGGCTATCCGAGTACGCGAAATGGCGTGGCGAACTGCTGGAACAAGCTGTGTTTCTGCAGATCAGGGCGCCTTATGGCGGAATTTGCTTCCTCCACGAATCCGTGCAGGTGTAAGGGCACGGGCTCGCTCGCTTAGATGCTGCTGCTGCTGATGAACCTTATTCTTAGTCGTGAATGCTGGTCGCGCTCCTTCGGTGACAGAATGGTTTCGTGCCGTGCGTGCATACGGAATAGCAGGTGTGGTGCGTGCATACGGAGGAGCAGGTGTGGTGCGTGGTACATGTGGTGTACTTGCGTTCCCGACCGATTCCATATGGATCGATGAAATATTACAGGAAATCGAAATGCTCAGTAGACTCTTTTTGGGTGAATGGATGACTTTTATCGTAAACTGGCAATGACCTGCATGAAGGATGTAGTAAAACAAAGACATTGGCTATTACGAAGGAACGAAGCAATGATAAAATCCTGTTGACAGCACACTCATCAGTGCCCTTGCCGTAGAAATCCAGTAATTCGTACCGCGAGTATGCGGTATCTGGTCCTCCTTCACGTACAACTCATTATACGTAACCTATCCTATTATACCCATTGGTCGCCTTTCTGATCCCCAGGAACATCAGAGACGCTGACATGCGTCGTTCGCATGATACCTCCTTTGCTCTCTTTATTTGTGGTTTGCTCTTCGGGGAGGATCGCGGTCTCGCTTTCGTCGTCGCTCTCGTGTGGTGGCTTCGCTCCTGTCCGACTAAGTTGACTTCCATATGCCGGGAGAGCATAGCTGCTTTGCTTTCTCGAATTCGAACTGCCAAGAAAGCTGTCCGGTAGGACTTTCTTGAGAAGGGTTTCGAACGTCTTCCGCAGAGGTGGGAGACACGCTGTGAATGTGCCTGCAGAGACTTCGGCCATGCTATAGATAGTGAGATTTACGCCAGTGTACGTGGGGTCATGGGACGTGTTAAGGGCGCGCATTTCGACGAGCTTGAGAGCGGAGATCACTGTCGTGCTATACAATTGTTAGACCATGATCTAAATGAAGGCGTCAAGTCAAAGCTTCACTTACACGAGTGCTAACAGGAAAACAGCGCGCACACCCCATATGGTTCGCTTTGGAAGTTGTACAGCATGGAGGTATACAAGGGGCGCCGATGTGTAAAACAGATCTGTGAGTATGTTTGAAGCGGATCCCATGTAACCAGAAACCTAAAGGCAGTCAATAAAGAAGTCAAAAATATTACTGAGACATTGAGATGAGCATACTAATCTTGGCATATCCCCCCAGCATGAACCATTTGCCTCTGGCTCCCAGTGTTTTGATATCGGTTTGCATTCGCCAAATAGGATTACTGAAGGGAAAATGAAGTTCGTGCTGATGTGGATGAAAAGAGATATCCAAATCATGATCCGGAAAGGCTTCGAGAAGTTCAGCATGAAGAGATACGCGCAAACGCTACCCTTCACGGCAGCCATAGAGTAGATGTTAAGCAATTGTGCCCACCACAGATTGTGCATATATCTGCCGAAGCTCCCTGGGGGCATATTGGGGTCGTAAATATGCATTCCAAGCTACATTTCTCGGTCAGCGGTGTCTGAGAAAAGTAAAAGTGCAAATACGCACTCCCGAGTGGCCATTCTTGTAAGTAAAAATGTTTGCGGGTATATTGAGAGCCTGGAATCCCGTTAGCATACGAATAGATTGTTAAGATTAGGTCTCCGTACTGCACCAAGAAGAAGGAGGTAGTCAGTGAGGAGAAAGTACTTCTTATTCCTCAAGCTGACACCCAGACGGAGACAGACAAAAATGGTGGAGAACACCACCAAGGTAGGAGCCGTGATGAAAATGTCTTTCTGGCGATTATCCATCGGCAGCCCCCCTGGTGGTGGCCCTGGAGGTATCGCCATAATGATCGATTGAAGTGGAGAAAGAGTAGAGAAGCTTCGTCGACGATCGAAGCTGATCTTTGCCCACCTTAGAGGAGCGTTGACGAAAGGCGGGAGATGATGTGCTTGATGAACCAAGATGTTCACCGCTGATTATGAAGGGTATAAGATCGAGAATATTTCATAGGAGATATACGCGTTGCTTGGCTTTGACTTCATTGCTAGTGGGAAAATAGAAACGCCATGCAGGCGACTGAAATAAAGTTGTAAAACTCGACGTGTGAACCAGTCTGTTGGAATGAGCTCTCGCACGGATCGCTTCTAGTTGTGAGTTTCTGGCTGAGAAATCCTGTGCGTGCAAGCGTGTGACTATCGAGTCATCTGTGCTGATTCGTTCAAACACAACCAACCTCTCGCAGGTAAGCTTGTCCACACTGCCTTCCCTAACTAAAAAGAGCTGAAGGCGTTCTCCTGCGCAAGACCCCTGGACTGGTCACGAAGGAATGTCCTCGCATATTTACGAATGCAGAACTGCTCCAGGGGCGTATGAGAAGACACTCCACCACCAACACTACCACGTCGTTGGCAGTCACGTCAGATCTGGCGTTGCCATGGTACGTTGTTGCAGGCTGCTCAATGCTCTCATGGCTTATCGAAAATGTCTGCCCTGAAGAGATGTGGCGTCGGTCCTAGGCAGCCTGCTCGTATGTTGATGCTTACTGACGACTCTATTGGGACTCTGGTGTTTTTGTGTAACACTGAGATAAAGATAGTGTGACTGGATTGTTTCATCCTCCGTCGACCACTTTGGTTTTCTCTAGTAAGATTCTCATATTTGAGGCAAGAAACTTGCGCCTCATACCAAGATTGCAGTTACATCATGACGGGAAACTAGAACGTGCTATTCTCTACAGTAGTGGGCTGAGGCGTTCGGCTGCTCCACCGTTGGAGGGTGGACGGCACGGCAGCGAGAAGAGAAGACTCGGTCCTCGGAGAGAGACCCGGTTGAAAGTTACGCGAGAGGGTCGTTTGGGGAAGGGGGGAAGCGGGCACATAGTCACCCGTGTCTGGTGGCGTAACCTGATCGCGGATCGCGAGGCGAGATGAAAATTGCGTGCGGTTCGGCCGAAATGCTGAAATAGTACCTGCGTGCGTACCCTCGTGCTGATAGGCCATTGCCAATCGAGTAGGAGCAAAGCATTCACCCGTGGCCGTCAACCCGTATACGTCTCATGTATATCACAGCATATTAAGTTTCCCTCTTGTCTCGATCATATTAGAGAGTAATATTATTGTTGGAGAGTGAGGGGAAGATTGGGGATGCGAGCGAGAGGGGAGGGCTCTCAGCGATTGGGCAGCTGTTGTACAGCAGGAAGCTGGAACGAGATCTGACCGCATTCCGGGCTTACGGTGACCACTTTACCAGGCGTGCGTGGAGGAAATCCCCAGTCCTCATTCGCATGAAAACGCTATGACCTTCCACTTACCTGGATAAATTGCAGCGTACTTTTGGCGGAAGAGTTTGCGGCCTCGCCCGACGCCACGAACCGTGCCGCAATTACTGCTGACGCTAGGAAAATTGGAAGGAATTAGGGACTGCATATGAAAGCCTCCATCTTCTGGAGCGTGTAGAAGGATGTAAACTTCCAGGCGGCTTCCACAGCGACCAAGTTCCCAATGTTGCACAAGGACAGGCGTGAAAGATCTGGGCGCTTACAACAGCCAGCCTCAGTGAGCAGGCGGGAAGAAACGGGCAAATTTAGACGAGAAATGGAGGAATGGAGAAGGATGACGGGGGAATTGAGAACCTTCTCCCCTCCATGCAGGTCGTGTGGTCTCGCGTAGGTACGTTCCTTCCGCCTTCCCCCATTGGCTAGCTCTATCCTCAACGACATCGACCCATGAACATCTTACCAAAACACACCATTCACACCACCTTCCCGCCTTTTCAGGGGAATCGCTCGATGCGCTGCTCCTCACGTTCGCGGCCTCGTCAGCTCGCACTCATCCGTTCCATCCCAGCCCTCACCCCGCTTGGGGCCTCGTGCCCTCCCACGTGAAATCCTGTCACCCTGAAGGCTTGATTCCCACGTTTCGAACGCCATCCCGGCTCATTTGAGTCGATACGCACGTGTCGGGCTTAGATCGAGGCTCTCGATTCATGCGCGGCTGAGGCACAGTCCATCAAATCGAAGTGCCGAAGATTGCTCTCAAAATAAGCTATTGACGATGTCGAAGTCGCCCAATCTATTCCTCGTATGAACAAAGGCATGTCCTTTTGTCCATTGCATGTTTGAATATAAAAGCAAGGCCCAGCTTCTGTCTTTGTGATTTTGACTTTCTCCTCACCCTCAGTCTCTCATTTACCGAAGGTCCTTATTAAGTTTAAGCCGATATGGCCCCTAATATGCAACGTCTCGTTTCCTCGCTTGCTTTGCTATCCACTGCCTTTGCTCTGCCTGGCGAGCGACGCGATACGGCAGCTGCTGGCGTGAAAGAGCAGACGTATGACTACGTCATCGTTGGCGGAGGTCTCACTGGCTTGGTCGTGGCAAATCGCTTGAGTGAACGGTCTGACAGTAAGTACATTTGTAACTTTAAGAATACTGCTTCTATCACGCCTCTAACAACAGTATCTTATGGTATTCTAACTCAACACTAGGAACTGTCCTCGTCATCGAAAACGGCTATGTCGACAAAGGTGTCCGAACTCTCGTCCCCCAATTCGCCAACAGCAACAATGACCCGGATATGTACAATATTACATCGGCACCCGATGCCAACCTAGGCAATGTGGGCTACAAAGTCCTTGTCGGTAACGTTGTGGGCGGTGGCTCCGTAGTCAACGGCATGGCCTTTGATCGGGCCTCAGCTGCGGACTACGATGCATGGGAGAGCCTGGGCAACGACGGCTGGGGCTGGAGCGATCTCCTACCCTACTTCAAGAAATCCACGACCTTCACACCACCGCTTCCGGCACTGGTCAAGGAATTCGGAATAACCTACGACGCGTCGGCGTACGGAAATTCGGGACCTCTCCAAGCCTCGTTCCCCAACTTTGAGTATAATGACACCAAGACAATCTGGGCCTCGTTTAGGGCTGAGGGTGTACCTCTCCCGAAGGAGCACGCAGCCGGAAAGGCCGTTGGTGCATTCTGGACTACAACTTCCATTGCACCCAAGACGCAGACCAGGTCCCATGCCGGGAACGCGTACTACGACCCTGCGGCCTCGCGCCGGAACCTTAAACTCCTGACTGGCCAAACCGTCAACGAGATTTTGTTCAGCGGATCTAGAGCCACGGGCGTGCAATTCGTGTCGCGCGCCGACAAATCGGTGACAAAGGTGTACGCTAAGCGCGAAGTGATCCTAGCCGCAGGCGCAGTCTTCACTCCCCAACTTCTCCAACTCAGTGGTCTGGGTCCCAAAGCCGTCCTTCAGGCGGCAGGCGTAAAAGTGAAGAAAGACCTACCCGGTGTTGGCGCCAACTTCCAGGATCACCCCAACTTGAACCTTTTCTTCGGACTGTCAAACCAGTCCTTCCCGAACCCGCTTAGTCTGTCTACCAATGCCACTTTCAATGCCTCTGCGTGGGAGGAATACCAGACCAAGAAGACAGGCGTGTACACATACCCGCACGGCAGCAGTCTTGCGTTCCTGTCCCTCCCCCAAATCACGAGCAACTACAAGACCATCGTCTCCACCCTCAAGGCACAAAAGGCCGCCAACTTCCTCCCCTCCATCTACTCCAATAAGGCCCTGCTGAAAGGCTACGAAGCCCAACGCGCCATCACTGCCAAACTGCTCTCCGGCAACGACGCCGCCGCCGGCGAAATCCCCATGTCGCCCTTCGGCCTCGCCATCAGCGCGCTCCAGCGCCCTTCGTCCCGCGGCACCGTCTACCTCGACCCCAAGAACAAATACGGCAGCCCCATCGTCAACTACAACACCTTTCAGAACCCAGTCGACAAGGACATTCTGCTTGCCATGGTACGCTGGACGCGCGCCCACTGGGCGAAGAAGGAGCTCTCCGTGTTTTCTCCCATCGAGCTCGCGCCCGGCGTCGCGGCGCAGAGCGATGACGATATCATTGCCGCGCTGGTCAAGGGCGGCTCGATCGCCCCGTCGTTCGCTCACCCGTCGGGCAGCGCGTCTATGCTTCCCGAGAGCTCCGGCGGTGTGGTTGACAGCGATTTGTTGGTGTATGGTGTCGACAACCTGAGCATTGTCGACGCGAGCATCATCCCGCTTATCCCGGCGACACATCTACAGGCTACCATGTACGCGATTGCAGAGAAGGCGGCGGATCTGATCAAGAGCCGTGATGGGTACTAGATGCCTGGCTGAGCGTCTGTGGTAGGCAGGTCGGTGGGGAAGGGGCAGATGGTCTTGTAAATACATACATGTCCGCGGCGAGAGAGCTGCGCACTTCGAAACTGTCGTATCCTACTTATACATACATAGATACATATATCCATATAATTCTTCCGAACCAATTCCTCAACTCTCCACGTTGCATGTGTGTCTAACGTGAAATCCCCTTTAGTAGACATGGTAGCGCCCCTTAGTGGTCAGTGAATTGATGTAACGAGGCCTCGGTGGATACGGTGGTCCTTACCGTAAGAATTATTCTTTGGCTAGCTAGCTCAGATCACCGGCGTGTATTACAGTCCAGCTTAAACTCCCCTTTGGACCATACAAATCACCCAGGAGGGTTTGGTTGACCAGTTTGAAAGGTGCTGGCGGATACAGTAGGACCCGGTAGAGCTTGACAAAACCTTTTGCCCTCGAGCAAAGATGAACCGGCCGTTTCGCCCGAGAAACGCAGCCTGACAAGTCAATCATACACATTGACTCATTTTGTTAGATCCCGAAGGTAATTGATTGGCGCGGGTCAATGCACTTGGTAGCAGATACAGTAACACTGTGTTGGGCTGATACATAAAGACGAAGATCTAGCGGATATAGTAGTAGGATTTAGGAGGGCTTTATTAATAATGCCCTCGCTTTTATCCACACCGACATTCCACAATCATTAGATATATGACGTTGAATAATGCTCTTTGAGAAGCGGCAACATGTCGTAGTCGCTCTAGCAGTCTATAATCCTTTCTATTGTTCTCCATGTGCCAACACCCGACCAGCTCAATGCATCAATCTTGGCTTGAGTACTACGCCCTTGCCGTGTCTTCATATCTTAGAGTCCCTATGCATGACAGCACGAAGAAATGATGTAGGGTGTCCACTATGCTTCTTCGGGATCTCCAATCACTTCGTCTCACCCCCTTCCATGATGTCTGTCCAGGCTCTAGGTACTGAGAGGTAAAGTGTTGGTATACACAAAGTCGAAATCTACGTCGGTATCAAGGACACCTCCACACCAGGGAATGTCTAAGTGCGATCGAAAGAGCAATTGAGGATATCACGCGGTGTTACGACACGGTCTCGAAGTTCCGAGACCCCACACTCCATCTCTTGCGTCCTCGCGTCTGATTCATTAAGCGCCACGGTATATTTCTCCGCTGGCCGTGCTGCATTAGTACATCCAAGCCTCCTCTTCCACTCCCCTATTCCTCGTCCCTCCTATCCTCATATTCGCCCTACCCCTTCTCCACGACCACGGCATCCTTCCGCGCAGGCCTTTCTCCAAAAATCTCACTCCCGACCCTGACCTCCCCACTCCCCATCGCAATCGCGCCCTCGAAATCCGAGCTCATCCCCATGCTCAACTCTAGCTGCTCCTCGCCCCACCCAAGCTCCTTGGCAACCGCATCCCGAACCTCCCTCAAAGCCACGAAATCCTCGTTCTCGTTCTCGAGCGTCGTCTCCTTGGACCGCGCGATGGCGCCAATGGTCATGAGGCCCGAGAGCTGCAGGTGCGGACACCGCTCTACAATGTGCCTGCACAGCGCTAGAGCGTCCGCGGGCTCGACGCCCGACTTCGACGCCTCGCCGCTGGTGTTGACCTGTACTTTGACGTTGAGCTTGTCTGCTGTCGCGGCGGGCGGCTCGGACGAAGACTCGGATAGGGCTTTGCGCCCCTTCTCCAGCCCGTCGGCTTTCTTCTCGCTGTCGACGCTGCTTACGCACCACAGATTTGGGATCTGCTCCGCGAGCTGCTTGCACTTGTTCGATTGGAGGCCGCCGATGAAATGCCACCTTATTGACCTGGGTAGAAGTTTGGATTTCTCGAGGAGTTCTTGGACGTAGTTTTCGCCAAAGTGCGTGTGGAGGGGTTGGGGGGAGGTTGAGGAGGTGGGTTGGTGTAAGGAGAGGATGTCTGTTGCGGGCTTGAGCTTGGAGACTGCTATGAGGCGGACCTGGGGTATTGGTTAGCATAGATATATATATGTATTTGACATTTGCGGAGGAATAGCAGGAGGGTGGGGTACCTGTCTCCCAGCCTTATTCACAGCACTGATGCGCGAAGTAATACTCGCAAGGTTCTCTGCGAGCTGCTTTGCGCGCTGGGGATTGATCTGCATGTTGTCGGCCATTGTTTGTGCATTGGCTATAAGATGCGGTGGTGGGGAAAGGAATTTAGAGGCGAGCCGACGTCAGTCCAGCCTTGCGCATCGATCGCTCCTTGGCTTTGCGCTAGAGCTCCCCATGGCCCTGGTTGAGATGCATCAAGCTTTTCCCGGTTCCTAGGTTGTACGATGCGTACATCAAGGGGTATAAATGTCCAGTACGCTTTGTTGACGTCTATCTCTACAGGAAGTCTGCTTTCCGCTCATCAAATGCTAACAAAATGGTATCTTGCAAAACGCCGTATCCCATGCAAAACAATCTCTCCATCAACCCTCCATCCTCAAATGTCCCTCAATTTACACACAAAGATTCAACTTTGTATCAATGCCAATTCCACCACATTGGAATCTTACCTCATCCCTCCCCCTTAATCCCTCAATCCCTCCCTCCACTTCTCCTCTCAGCTATTCCCACAAAGGTTCAAACCCGCCACAACACACCAATTCCAATTCCACCTCGTCGCACTAACTAAATCATCTACATTCAACATACCGACCCCATTCTCACTAAGCAAAAACCACACTCTATCTCTCAAACTAATCGGCCAGCCCGGCGTATCCCAGTACCTGCTCTTCAACCCCTTCTCCTCGGCGGCTTTAATCTGGCTCTTGATCGTCTCAACCTGACTCTCTTTTAGCTTGTTGAACATGATGTGCCCGATAGCCTTGTTCATCTGCACGCTGGCGTAGTACGAGTTGGTAGTATTGTAGATGGGGTTGGAAATGTCGGGCAAAGGCGCGTCGAAGAATATGAAGCGGTTTGTGGAGTTTTGTTGGACTAGGTCAAAGGGCGTGTTGCCCGTTCCGACAATGGTGAGCGGGCCTTGAATCACATTCTCGCCGTCGAAATACGTCAGCCATTCTCTTTCGCGGAGCGGAGCCAATTGCTCCAGCAACTTGGGCCAAATCGCATGTCCATCGTTTTTGAAATCGATAAGCAGGATCACAGAAACATTCGGATCGGCATCAAACAATCCGACTTCTTTCTCCTCGGTACTCGCTGTCGAAACATTCCGCGTCGAGAATATCCGAGACAAAGGGTCGAGATACAGGCTCCTCAACGTACGATCCTCCTTGGCCGAGCTCCAGGAATGACTGACCAGCAGTTCGTTGCGATCGTCCGTAAGCCAGATGTCGGCCTCGATGCCGACGCAGCCCGCGGCCAGCGCTTCGTATAGCGGGACGGAGCGCCAGTAGTCGTTGTGGGAGTGGCAGTTCTTGGGCACGATGTCACGGGAAAAGTCGTCCCGCCATTTGAAGTCGAAGGCACCGTTTTCATCCGGCTCTTTCCAGGTTGAGACAATGTGATGCAGGCCACTTGTACCTTCGGGTGGGTTGAGTCGATGGATCAGGGCACCGACGAGGGAGAAGTATACGCTTTGTAGGTGATTAATTGAGTGCCATTGGTGGGATGGGATGGGATGGGATGGGATGGGATGGAATAGTTTGGGACTCACATCGCAGTCATAACGCCAAAGAATATGAACACAGCGACGACAATCAGCCAATATCGACACCACCTCCTCCTCTTCACCTTGCGTTTTCTCCCTGCATCGCCAACGCCAGTACCAGCGCCAACGACATCAACCGAAGTCGCTGATATCGATCTCGACCTCAACTCACGAATCTTGGCGATCGCGCCCCACGACCTCGACGGCCCGCGATTATACCATTTCGGCCGCGTGATCACGGGGCTGGCCTCAACGCTGGACGCCTGGCTCTCGACGTCTGAATTGTCGAGTTCGCTGTCGTGGAAATGGCGCGGGAAGGGAGGCGGTGTGGATGTGGACATGGTGCTGTAAAGCAAACGCAGAGCGGAAGCTAGGGGTACGGAGAGCAGCTTTTTGCGATTGAGGGCGAGTTCGAAGCTGCAATACGGCTTATTATTAGCGCGCGGGGCTTGCAACACGTGGAAGAGGCTGAAGGATTCCCGGGCTGCTTTGCTAATCCGCGGTGGCACTGGGATTGGACCGGGGTGTGGTGTATGTAACCAACATACCTCTGTACCAACTGGCTTGACTATATTGCTCCCCGTTGCAAGTTCCTTACTCTGGGCGTCTCACAAACAACAATCAAGTTATTCGCGTCTAGCCGTCAATCTCAACCAACAAGACTACTTATCTCTGCAAGCAGAGATTCAATTCCGTCTCTCGTTCAGACACGCAAGCACCAACACTGCCTCAAAGGATTTTAATTGAGTGTGCGTAATCAGACGTTATTTCCATTCACCGCTGCGACGATCGACCTGCGAACGGTATAGATGCGACAAAGGATTAGGGGGTTGGATCGTGATTGTGGAACAGAAGGCGATTTCGGCGGCAGGCAGCAACGTCGGGATAAAAGCGGAGAATAGCGACGAGACGAAGATGTGAAACGGAACTGGGATTGGGGATTGGGGATTATATAAGGCTGACTGTGACGGTTGGCCTTGGAGGTTGATCAACGGCGGATGCTTGTTCAACCGGACCAACGAGGAAGGGAAATACGTAGATGGTGAAACCGCGAATTCCTTCGCGACGACATCTCACTTTTTGTGCTCAAATCCTCATTGCGCTATTGGGGCATCGTCGCACCTCCGCTCCAGACGCCCTCTTGACTCAGGCACCGACAACGCCATCCTACCCTCCACGATCTTCTTAGATCTGGCCTCCTCCCCCGGGTGGACTACTCAGCACCAGGCGGGAGCACTGTTTCGTTTCTGGGTAGATAGATAGCATAGCGCGATGTAATGTTCGGACCGACAACCTTCGATAGCACAGCACTAGAAGATCAGAAAGAAGCACGTGGAGGACGTGAATGGCCGTGGAGCAAGGGAAACATGTAGTTGGCGGGGAATTATCGACCGGATCGATTGAACTTGTTTGCTTAGCTCCAGACTAATCCCAAAAGAGGGTAGTAAGCCCATACAGGGCCCGACATCGTGAGCCCTGCCCTGCCCTTTGCCGGACTGCCGAATAATGACTGTGACTTTTAATTACAATTCATCCTCATATATCTCGACATCACCTGAGCGCGTTCTATATATGAACACGGCGTCTACGTTTGCGTCTGCATCTGCGTCTGTGGCCACCTTTGCGCGCCACGCCTCGTTACACGAAGCCCGAGCAAAAGGCCACTTTGCCATTTCGTTTTCTTCTCGAAATTGCTTCGTGACCATCACGAAGTAGCCATGCTGTCCCCCCTTGCGCCTCGCGCCCCAAATGTGTCTACAACCTCCCTTCAGCTAAAACGGCGTTTATCCCCATTCTCATTGCATACACTACCTTCCACCTTGATTGTGAAAACCCGCCCGTCTTTCCTCTTCAAGTTTCTTCTACGATGCCAAGAATCATAATATCATCATCTTCTTCTTCATCATCCTCATCATTCCGCCTTTGCATCGCCCTCCTCCTCTCCATCCAAGCCCTCTGCTGGCTCCTAACTCTCCTCGACCTCTTTGTTCCAGGGAAACCCCTATCCATCTTCCGGCATTCGACCGACATCCTCTCCCAACTCTTCTCTCGCCGCTCCTCCGCAATGCTGTACTACAAGGAGATCCGCGCTCGGTTATGACTTAAAGTCCATGTTGAATACAACTGTGACTCGGACCTCGGGCAGTTGATGATCCCTCGGAGATGGCTAGAAGGAGATTATGGAATGGGCAAATATAGCAAACACATATTAGCAATGCACAAGCCTCGTTCAAACAAGCTGAATATCATTTCTCCATTTCCATTCCACATACATACGTACAGGGCAGTCGGTACACTGACTACCGTCCATTGCATCTTTGCTCCCGCCCTCCTACCTCAAAGCTTTGACCACTTCCTCACTGCATATAAAGGAAGGAACCCGATTGTATATGATGATACCATCCGAAGCCCTCCACCGTTTCAATTCGATGTGAGAAGCAGCCTAGTAATGATAACAAAGAGAAAAATGAGAAAGGGAGAGGAGTAAAAGGATCCCATACGGCCATCTGAGCTATTCCAGCTCATCCCTAGCCCTGTTGAGCATGAATGATAGTACGAAAAAGGGAAGAACGAAGGCAAGAAAAGAGGGGATGAGTATGACTTTGAACAGCCCAAAACGCAGTCCACCTAGTCCCGGTCGCCCATACTCCTGCGGCCTAAAACACCCGTTAACGCCATCATGCGAAGAAGAAGAGCGTAGAGCCTGATTAGTGTGCTTTACTGTGTGTGTTGGTGTTCCCGCGAATCCACCATGTTTACATCCTGGATATGTTTTGAGTCAAGATGGCTCGAATGCATACTCGAAATGGCCTCGACCCTTGGAGCTGGCGCTATTTCATCCTCATCTTCGATAGCTGCCGTGCTTGGCCTGAGCGTCATGACGCTCTCCCCTAGAGTCTCTATAGGCTCGGATTGCTTCGGCTCGCTAGCCTGACAGTAACCGGGTGGCTGGACAGCGATATCTGGGGGGCTGTGCTTGAATATGTCCTCAGTTTCGTGATCCTGACTGTGTCTAGAGCTTCCCGATGTCCTGCGCTCTTCATCCGTGACATTTTCTATGTGTAAGGGACTACTGTCCTCTTTCTTCCCATCCTCAGTCGTAATGACAGCAGCGAGACTCCTGAAATTGAACATCGGTTCACTCCCTGGGGTCCCCTGTGGTGATGTCTCGTCACGGTCCAAGCTCAGACCAGACTCGTTGGGGCTCGGTTCAAAGGATGATGCCGAGGCGCCAAAACCACCATGACCATCCCGGCGAAGGGAGCCTTGGAGGGATTCGGCGAAAGAGGAAGCCGACGAAGAGGCGTTAGAAAGGTTGCGCAGTGCTGACCTGTGGGACGGCTGGTCGGCGAACGGGTCCGACGGTGGAGATTCGCTGATGTTTGAAGCGCCTCTTTGTATATGTGCACGGCTCTGTTCAAGATGCTTTTGAGGGTCATCTTTAGAGGACGACCCGTTGATGGTTGACGTTGGTTCGTTTAATGGGTCAAAGCTAGCGAAGCCACCAGAGCGATCGACCGCCTTGCCTTTACCGGCAGCATTAGACGAGCTAGCTGGATACAGTTCGTCGTCTCCATCCATATTTGGTGCTGGATGGAAACCACTCTGGATACCGATCCTTCGTAAAGTCCGTTCCGATCTCTTCGCGTCTTTGGCCTTCTTCTTTTCCTCCTTCTTGGATTCCTTAGCAGCTTCCTTTTCTTCTTTCTTCTTCCTGTCTTCTTCGGCCGCAAGACTTAGGCGGATAGCTTCCATCATCATAAGCTCCTCGAGGTCCTCCAGTCTGTTCCCTCGTCTTGAGCTATGTCGGCCAGGAAGTAAGTCGTTCTGCACCTCGTTTCTACTTGATGAGCCCCCTGTAACGGCAGCGGCAAGCAGTGCACCCACATCACCATCGCGACGTGGTGTCCCGTGCCCGCTGCTGCCTGCACTGTCATTACCAAACATGGTGCGCCTCCGTCTTCCTAAGCCGAATCCTCGACTATCGGCGGGCAAGTTACCCATCATATAGGCAGCATTATGTAACGCAGTGGCTGCTGCAGCCCTCCTCAGAGCATGTGACCTCGCGTCGGCTAGTTTCTTTGCCCAATCCGGTCGCACTCTGTCAGTAGTGATAACAGTATTATCATTGGCTGCGAGAGACGTCGCTCTTCTCCTTCCCGGAGAGGTGAGGCCCTGCGAGTTTAGAGAAGACGTTGAGGACATGGCAGACGCTGCATTAGCCAGGGAATGGTGGCCTTGGTTAGCATATGACAAGCCCCTTCTAAATGGTGGAGGCTCATAAGTAACGCCAAATTCAGGCTGAACACAGAAAGGACAGGCAGCTGGTTCAGAAACCAATGCGCCGTCCTCTTGGGGCTCGGGTGGCACAGTCGGATTGCTCGGGTCATGATGCTCGGGAGGATGAGGGTCTGGTCGCTTGATTTGGACAAAGCACTCCGAACAGATGGGTTGATCGCAGCATCGTGTCTTATTTAGGTAAGGAGGATAGTAAAGGAAGCAAATCGGGCACTCGGATGCGTTCTTGTACAAGAAGGCCTCAATGCGTTGGCCATTGACATATGGGTCTTTTGGAAGCTCTATCTCCTGCGGGATCATCTCTGTCTGTGAGCTGTTGCGGGAGCCTGTCGTGAGAGCGGCAAGTGTCTTTGCCCTTCCTCGGAAGAAAGGCGACGATGATGGCGACGCGGCAATCGGAGAGGTAGGAGAGGGAAGTGAGAAGGCAGGATGCGACGGCGACAGATTCATCGATCGCTCCGAATTCTGCGACATGGATCGGGAGGAGATGGGTACGGTGAGGTGGTTGATGTTGGAGTTGGAGCTGCGGGGATTCCAATCGGCCCCAAGTTTGTTCGGCCGCGGTGGCTCCTCGGGTGGGATCTCGTCGGCCGGGGGGAGCGGGAGGCCGTTTACGATGGCAACAAGCTGGTGCTCGACCCAGGTGTCCGAATGGTCATTGAGTCCCTTCCAGAACGGAGCCATTCGACGCTCGATCTAGAACATGTGAGATTTCAGTGGGGGCGCGGTTCTGAGTGGGCCATACCTGTAATTGCCGCACAACGGGCTTGCTGTAGTCTTCGGGCCCAGTGTAGGTCCCCAAAGTGACCAAGAAGCCGCCATCTACGCCCTCCTCGCGGATGCTCCTCTCTCGGTCCAGCTCCCTCTGTGCCCGCTCTTTCTCCAGCTTGCGAGCCTCCCGTTCTGCCTTTGTCTCCCGCCGAGGTTCTAATGCTGGGTCCCGTTCAGGGTTTGCTACGGCTCCGATGCCGAGGAATGAGAGATCATGCCTGCTGCCCCGTCCGGTCCGTGCAGTGTACACGCCGCTGCCAGTCCTCTCGTGAGAAGGCCCGGCGGGGCCGGATGCTGTGGGTGAGCTCGGGTTGCGTCCGCTTAATTGCCGAGTGTGTCCTCGCGAGGACCCGGGCCGCGCCTCTTTTGTTTGACTGTTTCCCATCGTGATGTGATGCGAGTGGGTTCAAGATTGGCGTGGGGGGAACGTGCCGAGGTGGTCCAGAAAGTGGGCAGGGCCGCTGCTGAAGGTTGGACCGCTGATTTATCGCTCGCGCGAGGGGCGAGGGTGCCGTCGTTATCGGGGGTTCGAGTGGGTGGGTGTGCGGTCGTGGAGGAGGTCAACGATAACGGGGGTCACAAGGGCATGGACATGATAAATTGTGGAGATGCAAGACAGACAACCACGCCGATGTCATCAAAGAATGAAGCCGCTGGAGCCGCCGGTCGACCGCAGAGCGAAGGGCCGCATGAGCAGACGCAGACGGACAGCGAGGGCGTGGATGCGGCGAGGGGGCTGTTGATTATGGTGAATGAGCGCGAGAGCAGTGCGGCGGGACGTCGCAGAGCCCTAGGTGTCGACCTGGGGGGACAGCCTTGGCGTGGCTGCCGATCTAATCCGCATCCAGCGGGCGGTAGGGCCGACTGGCGGCGGGGAAGCATTCCTCACATGCCGCCAGCATTCATCGCGCTGCGCTGTCGCCGACCACCGCCAGCTCACGCGTTGCAAGCGCAAGCTGAGGTCAAACAGTCTAGATCACATCTCTAGGACATGTTGCGCCAGCCACAAACCCGCATCGCAGAACAGCAGCTGGCTCAGCTCAAACTTACCGCGGGGAACGCCCCAGTGAGCGCTCACACAGTCAGATTTTGCATGCATCATCACTTGACCATGACGTGCACGCTTCCTGGAATTCCAACATAGCGCTGAGGACTGGTGTTCATTTATAGATACCTCTAAGCGGAATACTCTGGAAATATAGTCGATCTTGGCCAGAGGCTAAAGGATCAGCTTCTTGAACTCAGTTGCCAGATGGCAGAAGACAATCCACATGTACGACTCCAGTCAACCTTAGCCCGAGGGCAAAGGATCAGTTTCTTGAACTGAGCTGCCAAACGGCAGATGACAATCCACCTGTATGCCTCCCGCTCGATATGATCTAGTTCTCGGCCGTGCTGTGACTCAATTTCCAGCCAGGTTTCCTCCGGGCACAGGTACCAAGTACATCAACCAGTATGGATAGTGATATGGGTCATGCGCAAACGCAAGGTCGTAGTAGCAGTAGGGACTGAATCCTGCGCCGGGGCATAAGTTGGCTGGGAAGTCCCGCCTATCGTTCTCGCAGTTTCTCAGAAGATATTTCCGCACCTCAGAGAGGGACTCGGAGTACGTGACCACAGAGAGGGATACGCGCCATGGTGGTGAGCGTTGAGGATGCTGCACGCGGCAAATGCGGTAATCTAGTAGACCATTTCTCTGCCCGGTGCATAGAATCCATGGTTCGGTCTGCGGGACTGTTGCAAAATTGTTAGTGACTTCGATTTCTGCTACAGTTTTATTTTGCTCTTACCAGGCCAATCATCTTTCTGTTCCAAGACATCATATAGAAACCCGCAAGCTGTATGGAGGGTCACAAGTTCCCAAAGGCCGCCTTCTTCTTTCTCTCCTGAGGCGATGACCCAACCCATGAAGCCCGCATAGACTTTGCAATGGTCGCCCGATCCATCTCTCTCCCTGTAGCTGGGATGTTTAACTTTCAAGACTAAGGCATTCGCCCAGGCCAAGGAGGACTTCCCTGTGTTCAGATTCTCCTGCATCTCCGCCAGAGGCTTGATGTAGATCCCGGGAGCAAACAAGTATCCCCAAAGTAGCGTCTTGTACACCCCTCTGAACATTCTTGCCTCATGCACATGAGTCCATAGCCCTGCTGTCTCCCAGTTCAATTCGGGCGCCATTTTGGCTTTGTGGACAATGCACTTACTAAACTCCAGCAAAGACATGAGACTCCGGACCTCCCAGTCATCCGACAGCATCTTCGTCCCCAACTCCTCAAGCATCTTCTTCGTCGGCACACCCACAAACTCGTTCTTCTCGAGATCGAAGTAGCACCTTGGTACCCTGTCCCTACTCTTCTTCTTGAACTCCTCGCTCTGCTCGAAGCCCGCAAACAAGTCCCGCGGATACGAGTCCCTCCAATAGATATTATCGTCGTACTTCATCTCGGCGAGCCAATCAAATGCCGTTGCCGCCGCCCGGACAACGCGTAGAGCATCTTCGTAGGCTGGATTGTCGCGCTTGAGTATGGCCGAGTAGATTGAGAACTTTCCGCAGGTGACGATATCATGGAGGCCATTGCAGGCCATAGAGAAGTTGTGCACGTCACTGAAGGACGGGAGCAACTCGCAGATGTCCCAGAGCAGCTCCACGGAG
The DNA here is from genome assembly GCA_010093585.1 of Melanomma pulvis-pyrius CBS 109.77. Lineage (NCBI taxonomy): Eukaryota > Fungi > Ascomycota > Dothideomycetes > Pleosporales > Melanommataceae > Melanomma > Melanomma pulvis-pyrius. Next base: position 45,837 of record MU001844.1, read on the forward strand.
AGCCTCAGGATGGGTGTGGCCGGCGCCATTATTGAGAGTGTGCGCTGAACCGCTGTGGATAGGTGTTGGACACGACGAGTGGTGCCTCGGGAGGGCGGAAAGGAGGATCTTGGTCAGTTGAAAACAGAGGGAGGAAGTCTTGAAGGCGAGACGAAGTCGAGTACAGGTGAAGAAGAAAAAAAAATACGTAGTGACTCAGCCTTGCCTAGGTGGGTCCACACCGCTCTTCACCATGGCTTCCTTCAAACGGCTATATTCGATCATTGGATTTGAATACACATATAAGTGTCTAAGCCAAGCTCTCCCCTTCAGTGCCTCACCTCCCCGTCACCGTCATGGTATGTACAAACCTCAGCTTACCCCCCTCAACCCTAAACTCATGACTATCCGGAATCCCCGCAAAGCTTAAGAACACGCCCACAGTCCCATACTCCTCATCAATCACATACCGTCTATTGTTGAGATCCACCCCATTAGGAATGCCAACATCGCATCGATCACTCGCCTCGCCCTTCCCAGTGTAAGCCCCACCTTCCAATCTCGCGCACGGCTGGCCCCAAGGCACCTTGGTGTTCTTATCCTTGAAGATATTGCAGTATGCGTCGGCAGCGGCCTGGATTGTGGCGCGTGTGTCGCGCTTCTCTTCCGGGATCGGTGTCCAGGCTTCTTTTGACGCCCACTTTAGCGTGCCCGCAGCATCAAACGCCCAATCGCCCTTGTCTGTAATGAGGGTTTCGACTTTAGTTATCGTTCCGTTCGTGAGGTGGATCTGTGTGCCTAGGACATAGGGGTGCTTGGAGTCGGTGATAATGACCTCAGTGTAGGTGGAGCAGTTCGTGGTGTCGTGCTGACTGCGTGTGAAGTCGATCTTCTGGGCCGTCGAAAGTATGCCTGTTGCAAGGTCGGCCTTCTTATCGTTTTCAAGGTATGCGAGAGTGGCAGAGACGGGTGTGAGAGTGCCTGGTGTTCCGCCCTTCTGAGCTGCCACGTAGCTGTCTGTGACATTTTTGAGCAATGCCTTGTCGCAGTCCGCTGCGAGAGCAACTGCGAAAATAGTGAGGCCAAAGAGAAGATAAAGCATGTTAGTCGCCTTTTCGAGGTTATTGTGTTGCTCCAATTTACCGTGATATCTAGAGTGGGTGAAGTGAGAGCTCTAAGTAGTTTCCTTGCTGAGGAGCACATAAGTTCCATTGGAGGACAAGTGGTTCCGCACTTTGTCTGGCCGCTTGTTTTGATAAGCTGTCGACTCTCTAAAGAGAACCTTTGATGAAGCATCTCGAAGGCTAAAGTAGGGCATCATTATTGGCCCGGGATAGATTAAGGGTGGGGAGAATCCAAGGATTGAGAGTCCTAGAGTCGGCAATTATACTTGTTCAGCGGCTATGTACTCTATTGGACAGAGGAAACACCATTCACTACCCTACATAGGCGCCGGCGTATGGAGTGTACGCGGGTTCGAGATGTCAATGCACGCTCAACGTCCGATCTGGGTGTAATTTTACTCACAGGCTTATTTAGTTTACACGAAGCCGATGAAATTTAATAGAGGGTAGTAGTATCGTATTGATTGGTGAATTTAGACTAATTGCCTTCCCGTTCCTTAGAATCGCTAGAGGTTTCCAGATCCTGGTACTCGACATCATAGTGCTCGCACCTTACCGTTTTCAAAAAGTTGGAGTAATGTTACAAGCTTCCCGGCCAGATATACCCTGTGATGGCCCAATCATCGCCTTACCTACACTGCCCATAACACCAACAAAGTAGTCCTTATTGGCGAACAGAAGAGGGGATGTGGTGTTTCATTGGAGAGTCCTAGGAGAGTTCATCGTGAGATGGACCAGGATAGTCTGGATCTTCCGGGGTTCCGGCCAGGATGAGAGAAGTCTCGCTGTTGTCAAGACTATCCATACTCTCGACATGTTGTTCGTTCAATCATAGGTTCTTTTGTATAATGGGAATAAAGGGCAGGGTTAGTATCATACCTTTCGCTTCATCTGGGATTCGCTGTGGACTTCGTCATCATAGTAGTTGAGGTCGTCATCATAGGAGTTGAGGTCGTTCCTGGTCAGAATTTAGAAACTGGTGGGTACATGTACGCTACTCCTCCTACTCGTAGGTATTCTCGTACGGATCGGCGTCATCGATGTCATCGTCGTCACCATTGTCGAAGTACTGCTCGGCGTTGTAGTCATCGCCGGATTCCTCGGAACCGCTCGAAGCAGCAGAGAAGTCGTCGTCCTCGTCGACAGCGTCTGGTTTCTCGTCATCTTCCTCGTCGTCCTCGTCGTCCTCGGCGTCCTCATCTCCGTTCGGATCCTCGTGGGCCTTCTCCTCCTCTTCTTTCAGGAGTCGGTCAATTCGAGACAGTACTGTCTCCTGGGATACGGCGAGGGTTTTTCGTTTCTTGGCTGGTCCTTCCTCGCTCGGACCATCCACTTCGTCCTCTAGGTCGTCCGGGTCGTCGCCTAGGATACCTCGCAGTTCCTTCGGGAAGAATTGGCGGGCTGGCATTCATTAGAAGCTGTTGCACATATTGAATATTTGTGGTATTCCAACTTACCGTATGGACGCGTGTCCAACTTGGGGATCCTGCGTTGAACTTTGTTGTACTTGGCCGTGTACGTCTCGTTGTCGAGGAACGTATTGAACAGCGAGGCGGCCGTGGGCGCCGGCTTGTTGCCCTTTGGCTTAAAGCCATTCTTCATGCCGTCGTTCAACACCGTGTAGAACGGGCCATTGTGGATGCTCTCGCGGATGCCCAGGAAATTCTCCAGGACTGACTCCTCCTGAGCGGAGGGTTTGCGGAAGGGTCGCATGGACCGAGGCTGCGCGGCTGTTAGTACTTGATGCGACTGTAACTGTGACTGCGACTGCGCCATATGAGGCTGCAAAGATAAAGACAAACAAGAGGCTTACAGGAAAGAGCTCGGTAGGCCCCTTTGGGATGTCCAGTCCGGACAGATCCCAGTTGAGCTCGACGCCGCCGATGTTGACTGTGCCTGGCGGACCGCGGCGGGCCCCGCCACGGCCTCCTCCTCCGGCTCCACTGGCTCCACTAGGTCCGGACATTGCTACTGTTGTCAATGCTTGAGTTAATCTGTATGTGTCTGGTTCACAGTGCAGAAACTGATTGGTTGAGGGGAAGGGGAACAAGTGAGAGAGGCAGGGGTCTAGTTGATATACTTGGGTGGGGCACGCCAAGGCCCTAATTTTTAGCGGCACGTGATACTTTAAGCGAGACCAGGTGAGCCCGGCGTTTAGCCGGGCCCGGTGGACCGTTGTGCATATTTCCAGCGCAGCGAGAAAGTGTCGCACTAGGGTCAAAAATACGTCAAATTAAAGCTGAGATTACGCGCTTTCAAATGACACCTCGTTGATCTTTTTTGGACACCTTCTCGCTGTGCTGTAAGTGGTAGAAATACATTGATGTTCTCAGGCTGCTGGGTAAACGTCGGGTAAACGTCGGTAAATACTAAGTCCACAAAAACGAAAAGCCATCTTGTTTACACCCCTACAGCGCATCTAGAAAGCGTTTAAAAAAGGTCAAAAGTATGTCAAATTAATGCTAAGATTATGTGCTTTCGACTGACACTTTTTTTATCTTAGTGCGACCCATGCTTCCTGCGCTGTAGGGGGGTGGAAATATACTGAATCTCGCCTTCGTTGAAAACTTCCAAGGCGACCAACAACAAGTCCACCGTAGCCCGGCCGTTAGCCGAGCCAAGCCTTTCCTCCAACCCCGCCATCCATCGACACCATCACCAGGCAGCAGCAGTAGTAGTACATCTTCTTCGTCGCCGGCTAAGGATCTTAGAAGATTAGTAAAATTCGCCCCTTGAAGTCACCGCCCCGGACCTCGCTGTAGGGCTTCAAGAGGTAGCGTGGGAGAAACTGAGACGCAACAGACCATCAAGACGCGTCAAGTCGGCTTTCTTACGCGCAGTCACATGTACAGAGCTGAAACCTTCTCCTGGTCATCCGGCAGCCGCCTCCCTCCGCTTACCTGTAAGGTCTCTTGTTCCGCGTAGGCAGACACGCTTTGCAACAACCCCACCTTTCGGGATACATTCGTCTCCACCGCCTACTCGAAATCCCAGCTATGGCAGAACCATCGGCCGTCTTGGCTGAGCTGTCAACACATCTACACACGGTCGGCCAAGATCCTTCCACGCCATTGGACGTAGAGCTCCTAGAGCAATGCGAGCTCTTCACAAGCACCCCAGAATATTGCTCCAAGCTATGGAAGGAGACACGCCCCCTCTTCTTGCAGCTGGCGAGTCTGCTGCCCAAACTCCAACAGGATCCGTCGCCCATAATTCACTTCATCACGAAAATGGCCAATCCATATCAGTTTGACGACATCAAGGATGTTGAGTTCGAGATCGGCCTAGATCTGGAAGCTACGCCATTTCATAGCCTGATTCTATCACTGTTAGAGAAGGCTGCCACGAGCAGCAATGATGCTCAGGCACTGGCAAACAGACCTACCGTGATGATAGCCATTGTTCGCTTATGGCTCTGTACCAAGGACACTGGGATAGCCACGCAAGCCGCTGACCTCCTCATATCCTTGTTGCGAGTTTCCAAGAATGAGCCAATATCGGTGCCAGGCGAAGCCCAATTCCACAGTTATGGAGCAGGCCCAATATGGAAGCGACTCTTCAATGACCGGGATATTTACTCGCTCTATTATCAATACACATACTTCTTGAACTTCACCGCATTCCCCCTCCTCAACAAGCGCGATAAGACCGTTTCTCAGGCGAGACTCCTGGAATGGTTACCCAGGGTTGGTAATATGGATTGGAACACCATTGTCTCCGGCCATGGTTCAGAGGCGGAGCGAGAGGTTGGCCTTACTGAAACCGAAGGCCTTCTTCATTACGCTGCTCTGAAGATGGTGCAGACCGCCGATGATATCCTGATGCACATGACCCTCGTCAACTTCTTTAGTGATCTCATCACAACAGTTAAGATGAAGCCACACCTCACGTAAGCATCTGTCTGGAGACTTCAGACAAGCCAATCAATCTAATTATATACTAGATACTACGATTCTAGTCTTTCTCTAGATTTTGTGAAAAATCATGGTATCCATAAGGGAATTATAGAGCTTCATACCAACGATAGTCCGAGCATGGAGCAGAATTTCCTAGCCAGCCGGACGTCGCACTACATTAGTGAATACGCCATCAACTACCCGGAAAACTTTGAGAAGAGTCCGGAATTGAGCGTCATCCGACAATTCATCCAGCGCAATATTTGCAATTGTGAGCCTAATGACCTCAACATTCTTGTTTCCATGCCGCGCCAGACCCTCATTCCGCGCACGTCGACCGGCTTCGCTTGGGGTGACGGTACCTTGTTGGATGTACCGATTATCAAGACAAGACCAGAAGCACTCAAGACACTCGCGACAGTGTTTCATGGTCCGCCGAAGGTAAGTTTCGTCTATTACTGTTTTCTTTTTTCAAGCTTCAGATTCTAACAGAACAAAGGCGCCAATTACATTTCCACAAGTAGAATCTGTAGACACAGACTTAAAACGCATTGAGGTGGAGCGAATCTATGCCCGAATTCTCACATCTCTCTACTTCACTAAGAACCCATCAATGTTCACCAACATTGTCACTCACTCGGAAACAATCGCGATCAAGGAGAACGCTCTCGCCGCGTTAGCCCTACTTCGAGCTGTCATCACATCAGATTGGGAAGCCAACATTCCTCCAGATCTAATTGCAGACACAGATCCTATATTCCTCCGCCTTCAGCAATTCCCCAAAACCGGCATCGACGTGATCCTTGACCCCAGCATCAGTGGCGGTGTGCTCCCCTCCCTGCTCAAGCCTGCTACCTCGTTCTCAAACTTGGTTGGTGGTCACGGTGATGCGGAGGATGCCGCCTATCAGGTTGCAATAGCAAAATTTGACGTGCTGAAAGCGCTTGGACAGAGGTTAGAGAAAGAGAGCAGGCGGCAGGATGTCCTGACGATGGTGCAGAGGAGGATTTCGGAAGGCCCATGGGGTGTGAGTGGCGGCGTAGGAAGTAGGATCGGTACACTGGATCTATAGATTAAGGTGGACTATGAAGTCTAGATATGGTCAGTAGACGTCGTATCTGAGATTTCCTTGAAACAACCAATTTCAATCAGAATGACTTGATCAAGCACCTCTACAATAATGGTCAAGTCTGCTGACATCCTGCTATTCTTGTATTTGCGCACTCGCCCTTGCATCACCCAACTTATGTCTCAGCCAAGCGGTTTAGCCTTGTTTCATCATCATAGTCGTGATCGCGATGTATGACATCATCGCGACGCGTACCCCGCAAAACCTCGCGCCTCTTCCGTTGCAGTTCCTGAATTTGACATCCACCAACAGCGATCATCCCGCCGATTTTCAGCTAGGTATACCTGCATGACTGAGCCAATATTTCCTGTTCTGGTGTGAATGATGTATTTATGACTGTGGCGCAGTTGTGGCGGTTTCGGTTGAAATGACGTACGAGGTACCTGGGTTTCAGGCACAGACAATGAGGTTGCCTCACCCAGAACTTGTTTAAAAGGAATCCTGCATGCGGCATACATATTCCATCCCATCCTATTGCTTCGGGTCTAACAATCCTCTTCTTCCGATCGTATCGCGTCTGGATTACCATCCCTTCCGTCATAGAGATCGCAACCGTCAAAACTGCTTATATAAAGCTCAACAATTTGCGCGAAAGATAACGAAAAGGAAAACATGACGAACCCAACGTCCTCACACCCACAAATCATCATTTCGGATTACAACCGCACGTCACAAGACTCAATGCGACGAACTACATCTGACGACTCGCGGCGCACGTCCATGTCCTCGGAGCATGCGAGTACACATCCGCATCCACACAACTCCTCCCAACACTCAAGCCATCGCGACCAAGACCACGAAACCACACAATCTCAAACACATGTCTACGAATCAGAGATGTCACACGGAGAGGAGGATGAGAATGAGGACAACGGAGCAGAGGAAACATTGGAGAACATGGAGGAGGAGCGCCGGAAACGGAAACGCGATTATGCGATTCAGATCTCGCGGATTATGGGGAGGCAGTTAGTGAGCGGGATTAGTAAGGGGTCGAGGGCGGAGGCGAGGGAGAAGGTCAGGGCGGGTGGTGTGTATGAGTGAAGTTGTGGAGAGGAGAAGAATATGTATAGGCTGGTCCTGTTCGAGTGGAAATATCAGATGAGAAATAGTCATGATTTCCTGTCCATAATTGGACCGAATTAACGATCCTGCAATCAAACTTCAAATACTTTCAAGGGGACATAGTGGGACTGAGTTGCTTGATGATAGGCGTATCTGTGCTATTATTGTGGGACGAAGGATTCCGACTTGGCTATGGAAATTACGACCACGATTCAAATTAGGACGAGATCGACAGACACAAGGCGCAGACATGATGTCAGCTTTATGACGCAAGACTGAATATCACTCCCCTTATTACCTCATCTGACCCTTGGAACAACGAAGCAGTCAAATATAATCCAAAGCCAACTACCAGCGAACCCCAAGAACAACACTCTCCATTCACGACCACAACCACAACCATGCCACCCACACAAACTTCCGCTCGAGGTATACCCTCCTTCTCTTCTCCCCCCCCTCCTCCAGTCTGCGTTACTAACTTCCTCTAGAATCAGCGCCCACCAACCCCTCCAAAGTCTCAAAATTCCTCTCGCACATAAACCCCCACAAACATTCCGAGAAAAACGATGACGTCCCACCTCGCCTTCAAGAAGCCATCAACCAGATGAATGAACGCAAAGCGAGTAAACTCGAGGAGATGGAGCAGAACGGGCAAAAGCCGAATACAAAGACGAGCCAAGCTCATGCGTTTGAATGGGGCGCGGCTTTGAATTAGATTATATGAAGTTAGGAGTTTTGCTTGGTTGGTTTGTGCAGGGTTGTTGAGATATAAGGGGGGGCTCAATCGAGCCTACAATAGAATAGTATGAGATTATTCGTATCCAAATAGAAAGAATCGTTTTGTCTCTGATGTCTCTCTTGCGTAAGAATACACGTGGTTGATGATCAACGGTTGTAGGAGGAGGACATGAGGATGGTAGAGTTCGTGAAGGTTGTTTCTCCAGCTCGAACTGAAAGACGACACGAGGTCGAGGTGATGAGATTGCGAGGAAGACCCTTTAAGTAGGTAGCACGGTATTTGAGTGGCAAAGACAATCAAGAAAGAAAAAGAACAAGTATTGTAGTTTGGCAACCAGATGGTCAAGGCTATCCCCGTGATTTTCTAATGCTAGCTTTTACAAGGACTGGATGAAAGTATCTCAGCGTGTCTTTATACTTTGGAGCTAGAGGGGGTTTTCTTAGATGAATAGGCACTCCCTTCAACCTGCCTCACCCCCTCCACGCCCTTAAACCAGCTCACTCTATCCTTAGTAAACTGCTCCACCCTTGGAAACAGCTTCGTCTCGTGGAGATTAAAATCATCCACAGTACCAATACGCATAATACTATGCCCTGGGAAACCTGAACCACGACGGTACATGAGCGTGCCACAGTTAGGGCAAAAGTAGTTTGTCATGAGGCCCCCTGAGGCAATGGTGCGCGATTGAGCAAATGTCTTAAGCTCGCCGCGGATGTGGGTGAGGTGAGTATCCGCGACGACGAAATTGGAGGCGAACATTGAGGCGGTAATTTTGCGACAGTCGGTGCAATTGCAAATGAAGGAGTCGATGAAACCAGGGCCTTGGGTTGGCTGGACTGCGTTAAAAAAGATGAGACTAGTGACGGGTATGGGTCAAGACTTACAAATGCTAGTTGCACGGCGCCACAAAAGCACGTAGCTGTTGCTTCGTCTTCTTTGGACCATCCATCACTGGCACCTCCAGCAAGAGGAATGTAGGATTTGGTTTTGTCGGAAGCGGCGGTTGTGGTGGCAGACATGTCGGTGCGTTATAATATATATCTGGAAGCTTGGTAGGAGAGGAGGGAAATGATGTTGTGGTTGTTTTTTTCTGTTGGAAGAGATACGCCTTTATATACAATTCAACAAGATTTATCAATCACCCTCATCTCTAGTCGGCCTTAGCTTCTCCTCGCATATTTGCAGGTGATAATTCGGCTTTCGAAATGCTTGAGACACTCCACCATTGACCCCTCACGCCTACGTCATTGCTTTGTTATCAACGAGTCACAAATTCATGCTTCTCAACACCAAACTTGGACTTTTTCTAGCGTATCGTACCGCGTTGTTCTATTGTTGTGGTGAAAACACCGAGGTTCGGGGATGGGAGCTGTTGAATCGTTGCCAAGATGTGCAATATCCGGTTTGGGACTAGACTAGCGATGATTATCAAGCAAGATCGATCTTAGTGGCAACCACAACAGCCCAATAGAGTAAGGTTGATAAGTGGAGATAAGATCAGTGCTTCGAAATGCAAAAAATTATTGACTTATTGCAGAGCCAAGCGATCGTAGTTTGCAGGTTGCCCTTTCTAAGTTAGGAGTGCTAAAAGTGTTAATTCAATTATTAGAAAGGCGGGGTGACGTGAAGTCTCTGTTGCCTGATTAGGCTTAGCTACGTCAGCTACCTAACACCTAGGTTTACCACATGACAACTCTCCACCACAACTACGGCAGCGACTACGACCATGGAATACCAAGACCCTACCCCTAATGCTAGTATGCATAAAGTATGAGGAGTCACCGAGTTACTCGAAGAAATCCTTCTGCATCTCAACCTCGGCGACATACTTTACAACGCACAATGCGTAAATAGGTTCTAGAAAACCTGCATCGATATAGGCTACCACGAAGGAGGATCCCCGTGACTGCGAAGAGAATGCTTCAAGGAAGCTATGCTCGTGAGTCAAGAAGAGGAGAGCCAAGACCCGCTTTTCTTAGCATTCCACAGCTACCCCAAAGACATCAGGCACATGGCTCCCCGGCACATGATCAAGTACCACCACTACTTCCCTGCCCAGATGGAAAACACAACCTCTGTATTCTCAAAGATCCGAAAGCACTTTACGCGGAACTTTAGCATAGACGGGAATGCGCTCAAGGACTACGTCGATGAGATTAACATGGTAGTCAAATTAGCCAATCAGTCAACCCCGCGCCTCCCACTCACGAGGTACGATATTCCACCTGCCCTTGATAATTTTATGGAGAATAGTCCAAATAAAGAGCGGGATAAGGGCCACTATCAACTGGACAATAGCAAGCGTCGTAGATTGGACGGGATACGGATCTCATCTCATCTTCGTCATTGGCGAGAGCTGCAAACATGCCTTCACACCGATGAAGCAGATAATGGAGGCTCTTGTCTTCCTACTCGCCACGGAGCCGGTGGGAGCCACGTGGAAGCGAGGCATGATCACGCAACCGGCTTGCACTGAGGTCACTGTGTATGTGCCGTCGCGGAACTTAGCACGGGCGAAGCATTGAATATCCTCTAGTGGCTTTCACGAGATACATCATACTATCTATTAGGACATAGGGAATTCCAAACTTTAAGCTTCGGAACACGATCACAGATTTTGCAAAAGCGCGCTCGGTCATCCTATCAAAACTCTTCTAGCTTTATAGCTACTGATTACGTGTCGCTATCGCTTTCGCTTTACAAGGAAGGATAGATAAGCGACTAATCTATGAGCATCACGTCCATTTATAACTCACATTCTTGGCACGCTCTAATCCTATGAAGACTATGTAGCTTAGCAAGCTTCTAGTAGACACATTCATTAAGTAGCCAACGTTACTGAGAAACAACACTGGGTGTAGTGTGGTGATCGAGCTTCTCATGTAGAACCTCTACTGAAATCTGACATGCCTTTGAGCCACGAGCTTTAGGAATATATATATATAAAGAGGTTGCTACCGAATCGAAAGGGAAAGCAATTGGCAGAACGCCATATATATTACTCATGATATCGACGTGCTTCATCTGCCCTCATCAAAGTCCCGTTATCCCATAATTCTCTATACTCACAGTAGGATCCATATCAAACCCTACACAACCTCCCCTGCTGCGTAGTCAGCCCCTGCGTCCCTTCAACCTCCCACTCATCACTCCCCACGGCCGTAACCGCATGAAACACATGCCATGGATCTGTCTTCTTCTTGAATCGCGCCAACTTCTCATAATTGCTCCCATAGAAACTTTCCTGGAAATTCGGTTCATCGGGGTCTGCTTCATTCATGTACGCCCCCGACCCTGGAGTCGCAGCCCTGAGTTTGTTGAGATACTCATTGAGTCTCGCGTGGCTAGCGATTTTTTCGGCTGCGGTTGTTTCGGGCCCATAGGAAGCGAAATCAAAACCCGTGGAGTGCATGATTGCATTGCGCAGATGCGGGTTCACGGCGTTCGTACGGCCGGGGTATCCTGCGGTTTCGAGTGTGGGGGTGTAGTCCACGGAATGCCACATGTAACCCCCGTCCTCAACAAACGATCTTATCGCAGTCATAGCGGCGAGGAATTCTTTCGACGTAGGGTCAATGAAGTTCTTGCGTGGAAACAGACGCGACCCAAAGCGTCCGTTTGATACGCCTTCGTCGGGATTCGGACGGAAGCCTTGCTGAGCGTAGGTGGGGAACCAGCTTGGCTCGGGGTTTGAAAGGTTGAAGCCGACTTTGTTGAGGTCAGCGATGAGGGGCGCGGCGAAGGCTTTGGCGTCGGCGGCAGAGAAATTGTTCAGCGTGATTTGGCCGATGAAGGTGAAGGTACGTGGGGTGGTGGCGGTTGGGGGCACGGTGCGAATATAGTTCCAACCAATGCCTTTAGCGTCGGTGATACGGACTAGGTGCGAGAAGTAGGCGTTGACGCCTTTCCAGAAGGTCTCGTTGGAGACTTGGGGTGAGGCGCTGGTTCCAGGGCTCGTTTGCCAGTTGAGGGTCGTGGATGAGATGGAGATGGGATCGCGGATTTTGATAACGGCTGATGTTACAATGCCATAGTTGCCTTTTTATCACGGTCAGCATTTGCCATAAGAAGACGAAAGAAGACCTACTTGGACCGCCTCCTCGGATCGCCCAAAATAGATCCTCATTCTCATCGGGAGCCGCATGGACGAACTTTCCATCCGCTGTCACAATCTCTACAGAAAGGACCTGATCAGCCATAAGTCCGAATCTGGATGTGAGGATCGAAAATCCGCCACCCTGCATCCAACCACCGATTGCCGAAACGGTCGCTCCGCCCGCGACACCCACAGTGAAATTGCTCTTGGCCATCTCGTTGAAAAGTTCGTATGTCATAATTCCAGCACCAATTTTGGCTGCCCTTCCGCTGTAATGTCCATCTTGAACAGATGGTATAGTCTCGAAATACTTCAAGGGATGTACCCAGACTTGAAGAGCTCCGCCTCCAGTATTTCTACCGAGGAAGTCATGTCCAGTATTCCTGTGCTAGTCAGTATTGGCATACGCTGCAAACATAGACACGAACTTGATAGTCAGACGTATATTGTTATTACGCGCAAAGTTGACAGCAAGCTGAATATGCTTCGCCGTTGTTGCATTGACAACGTATTGTGGCAAACTGGTGAAGTTGCATGTGTAGACTGGAGCCGCAGAATCTGCCGGAACAGGGCAGGGGTTATCCAATTGCCATTGCCCAAAAGGAATAGTAGGGTCGTCCGAGCTGTCATATTGCTTTAGCATGATATCCTACGGATAAAAGCGAATGTAGACTTCTACGGGTAAAAGCGAATGTAGACTTACGCGAAACGTGAGCTTCCCTGACGAGCTCGCACTACCGCACATCTCGCTTCGTCGTAATAGGGTCCCTGGTAGCAGGCTGCTGCAGGAGGAATGCCTCTAACCAATGCTCCTCCAAGGCTCGAGTTGAACGCGCTCCATCGTTCGGCAGAGGGCCAATTGTCATCTCCAGGGAAGGTCTTGCACTTTTTCCCGTTGCCGGAGGCTGGAAGCTTGCCAAAGGCTATGTCTGGATTTCCGGCGACATCGGCCTCTGTCAACTGTATGCTCTCAAATGGGAAATTGATTGCAAAAGCAAACCGAGAAGCAAGAGATAATACGGCCACAGTTTGCACCAAAGAAAACATTGTGGCGAGCTATGGTGAACAAGGAAGGTAACAATCCTAAAAAACCGCGACAGGGACAAAATGTTGAAGGAAGACGCGACATTTTGTACAGCTCCTGCGCCGTGTCCGTACTCATTCCGTACTCCTTCCGCTCCCTCCCCGCACTTCCGGGCAGACCGCCGAGGACCAGACACGAGGAGACCGACAGGAATAGACGTGAAGACGTGTATCATATATTAGCTACGCCCCATTCTCACTTCTAAGGTCCTCTCCCTCAGTCCACAAGACCCATTCGCGCCTCTAGACTAGTCTTAAAATCTGCAGACCAGCGCCTGAGAATTTGTCAACTCCCAAATCCACGGCACGGTTGCAATTAGCCATATTAACCCCGTCTTGGATTGTCTGCATGTCGCAATTTATGGTCTTTCTGGGCGCTTGTTATTGGGCCATCCTGCAGGAATATCCGGGGTCTCGTAAGGCTGAACGAAAGTTGGAAAATGAGAACGCGAGGATGTGCATTTGTCGCACGAGTTATAGATTTGCGTCTCACGCGATGGGATATTGCCATGAAGGCATAATTGTGCAGTGGAGAAGGGAGCGGAGAGATGAGGTCGAAAGAGAGTTGAGATGCTTTGCGACCGCGTGGGGTGATCCCGCCTTGGCAAGCAATAGGTACGGGGACCCTGGGAGCGTAAGCCCTCGATATATCCGATGTATCTTCCAGAGATGGATCCTCGTCAAGATAGTTATTTCAAAGCTGGATCCTCGACAAGATAGTCATTTCAAAGCAAGTGTTTTCGCTTCTATCGGTGAATTCGGTCTTAACAGAAAGGGGCCTAGTTCCTCATTTCCTATTGGCCAAACCACTGCAGTAGGCTCAAACCTCGAAGCCGGCAGCGCTCAACTCCAACAAAATCCCACAACGACTCGGCCTCGCGCCTCTCCCGTCACCGTTCGCGAGACCGGAGACCGAAGACCGAAGAGCAATTGAAGCCTCTCTACACACTACGATGGCTATAAAGCCGTCCGATGTCACAAGAATGGCGTCCTATATTTCCATCATCAGGCGGCCATCGATCGGACTCATTTTTCTTCGAACAATTTTACATTTTTATCTTTTAACAGAAATTAAATCTTTTAGTCATCATTCTAGGAGTTATGGACGCTATCGCGGACCAAGTTCGCGGCCTCTACGCCAAGGGGAGCGAAGACGAGCGTAGGCAGCTCCAGGTAGACCTAAGAGAGCTACAGACTTCGTTAGATACTGAATGGGACATGGTGGTTCGACTGGGAAGCGGCGTGAGTGGCCCTATCATAAACCGCATTTTCAACAACTAAATACTGATGTTTATACCAAGTTTTTCCAAATGGCTTTGGTCAAAATAGGAGTCGATTTGAAGATCTTCGACATGCTAGTCGCAAGCTCCACCCCTCTTAGCCTCGAGAATATCAGAGAGAAGACTGGCGCTGCGCCGGGTCTGCTAGGTACTTCGAACCCCCGGGCCCAATCCAACCTTTGATTAACATCCCAGGTCACATCCTCCGTGCCCTTGCCGCCTTCGGCCTTATCAAAGAAACCGCCCAGGACACCTTCACCTCTTCCCGCCTAACCCAAACCCTCGCTAATTCCAACGTCTCCGGTGCCGTAGATCATGTCTTTGACATCCACGCCGTCGTCGCCCACACTCTCCCCTCGTACCTCAAATCCCACGCCTACCAAGACATGACCTCGAATCTGGACCTCCCCTTCCACCAAGCCTTCAAAACCACCCTTACGCCTTTTGACTGGCTGCGCCAACGCCCCGAGCAAATGAAGTCCCTCGGCCATGCCATGGCCATGCAGCGCGAGGAGCATTGGATCGAGCACTACCCCGTGCTCTCCGAAATCCACTCTTTCATTCCGTCCCCCACCTCCGCCCTCCTGGTCGACGTCGGCGGCGGCTTCGGGCAGCAAGCCATCGCCTTCCACCAGAAATTTGCAGACGCACCGGGAAGAATAATCGTCCAAGACATCCCCGAGACTTTGGACCGTGCGAAGCCCGTTGAGGGAATAGAATTCCAGGTCCAGGACTTCTTTAAGCCACAGCAGGTCAAGGGCGCCAAATTTTACTATCTCCGACACATTTTGCACGATTGGACAGACGCAGACTGCGTTAGAATTCTGTCTTCCATCGTACCGGCCATGGGGCCTGAGTCCCGGCTCGTGATCGATGAGATAGTGCTGCCGAATGTGAATGTACCGTGGCAGGCGGCGTACATGGATTTGACGATGATGGCGTCGCTGGGCGGGATCGAGCGCACGAGGAAGGAGTATGAATCGCTGTTGGAGAAGGTGGGACTAAGGATCGTGGATTTGAAGACGTATGATGCTAAGATGCAGGCTGTCATTCTCGCGGCGTTAAAGTAGGCGTCTATATCGCCGTGATTTCGGCTGTAACCGTATCTCCACTCATCTACATACCCATAATCAGCAATCACATTACCCTGTCCTTTAGTGATATCTCGGTTAGTAGCATGTGTTGGGATGATTAGTAGTGTGATAGATAGGAAGGCGAGATGGAGAGAGGCATGAATCACCAAGATGCAGGGTCGTGCAAGATTTTGAAGGTTTGACTATTCTAAGTCTACTTATGAGGGAAAGCAATAATGCTTATGCAACTACATGAAGGGCTGAGACGAAGGACACACCTAATAATGCCGGCTGAGCCAAAGATGCGGCCAACTGAGGACTATACAGAAGAGTTCGACAGATCAATCTACCGCCATAGTTCCAGGCTGAACGGAAGTGAGGCTTCGGAATTGCAGCGGCGTTCGCGAGGCGACTGGCCATGGTAGAAGCATGGGGAACGACGGCGGTGCTGTGGACGTGACGGGAACTGCTAGCAGTGGAGACCATCTTCATGTAATCTTCCGATTTAAATGGTGCCATTGCGAAAGACGTAATGCGATAGAGGTTGAAAGATGGAAAAAAAAGCTAGTAGCTATAGCGATCTACCAAGGGTGCGACCTCCGGCACGGCCTTACGCTAGTAAAGGTATTCACGTTCTTCTTCCAGGTATATGTGCAAGGTCTTGCTAGCCCTACTACTCTCCACGTTACTGGTTCTCAAGAAAATCACTGTTATTGTAGAGAAAGTACAATAGTTCGGGAATTTCTAGTGGAAAGGATGGCAGTTCATCTCGGTAAATAGGGAGTGAAAGAGATGGCATCATCTTTTCACCTTGTAGGGGTAACTTTTGAAACGTAGAGATAGGGGCAGCTTCAAAAAGCTTGCGAAGATGAACTTTATTTCCTATAGATGATGTAGATGAATAGAATATCAGATATATACTTGAAAGACCTAGAAACTACAAGGACTGAGAAATGTACGTGCGAAGAACAGACTCAACTGTAAAAAGAGCAACCGCAAGAGTATCTTTGATGTGGCAGCTAAAAAGGTGCTCTCTAAACTCGCTACTAGTAGAGTTAAAGAATTAGTTTGATATCTTACAAACTTATAAGTAATTCGCCGTGTTCATTTGCTTCTCTACAGAACGCAAAATACCCTGAGTAGATCTGACTCTTAAATGTTGGTCTTTCGCTCGTAAACCTGGTGGATGTGCAACGGCTACATTTGATACTGATAAGTTGATTTAAATATGGTACCGTGAAGTCTTGTAGCTCTGTCTTCTCCCTTACACAGGAGATGGTGGGGTTGAAAATGGAAGTGCACAGGACCCGTGTAGGCTATGTGCCGCTTGAAAACAGCAGCTATATTTTGGATCTCATACTTGATGCTTAATCTTGGTTGCAACGAAGAGCTGAATAGTGTAGCAAACATTGGATACACTTATGTAAGTAATCACGTTGAAATTGTTTCCATCCCCCAACGGTCTTTGAATATCCCACCACGCATGGTTCTTGGAATTCGTAGACTGCTTGACGAGGATGGATTGTTGGGGATGTAGCTAATGTCTCAGTGACTGTCGCCATTATGGAGAGAGTGGAGTGAGTTGAAAGAGTACATTCGACACCCGATAGAAGATGTAATCGAGTACTCCGGCTCTTCGCCCTTACGTGCCTACGCTAGCACTGTACGACGTGCATCAGCCTGGATTTTCCGAAAGAGACCCATTGCACAAGACGAAGTTGCTTGGGATCGTTTTTGGAATGCCGGGAAAAGATCCCGCAACAAAATTTTCTTTATTCCTACGAAGACAGGAGACGTAAGGTTTGCTAGCCTGGAATTGAGACCGAGGTTCTTCTACCCCTAATGGCGCGCTAATCTTCCCCATACTTTAGCGTACTTCCCCGGTCCCCACATCCTTCACACCTTGGTACCCGAACCGGCCTTAGAACCTGCCAACCGATATAAATCCTGTAGTAGGCTCAAACTCTGGGTCATGGCCGAGCAAAGTTTAGTAACAATAAAGTTGGGCATAGCACCGGAGCAAGGACCTCGGGAGGGTTTCACTCGTTCATTTCCGTCTTTTCCACTATGCGAACATATACATCACAATATCGAGGAATGAACGAGACGTCTGCTATACCAGGCCTCAATTCAACGGCACAAATAGCACTAACGGCACAATTGATTTGAAAATGGCATATACGGCAACCAACCCTCTCCATACCAGGGAATTATCATAATCGGTCAAGCATTTGGCAGCTATCCTCACTTTACAAATTTTGCTAGCTGCGAAGTCATCCCCGCGGTCACCAGTGCTGGTCTTCCTGGGATCGGCATCCCTGCTTCCCGTGGCGGCTTAGAGGTAGACACATGTCGCTGTCGATTGTATATCTTAGCAGCTTGGATTCTGGCGACTCTACTCTGATCTTTGCGTTCTTGTCGAGATCTAACAGGATATCAATAAGACTGTCATGGTGACGGAGGAGACAAAGAAGGTGTTGCAGCCTGAATGACAAAGATATCGTGAACTATGTACGTATTCTTTATTGGAATCATATTTAATAAAAACACCTCATCGGACTGATTCCCGTGTAACCTTAATCTTCGGAAGCTCAAAAATTTCACTATTCAAGATTCGCGCTGTTGTTCATTACTTCTCGACTAGCGTAACCCGGGAAAACGTTCGCCCCGCCGAGGCGCGTCTGAGACATTTGGACACTGCTGCAAACGAAGCATCAGCGCTCAAACTTCACAACGCATCTTCACTACCTTCCACACCTCACATAACTTCACACCCACGCCTCCAAAATCAACACCAAAATCCACATCCCAGCCTCCAACCAACGGTACCCCAAAGTAACACCCGAAGAACGCCTGACGGCATCCCCGACTACTAGAACAAAAACGCCACTCCCGCGGGGACAGTGATAACATGGGCGGCGTCGCGTCGCGCTTCGCGGCGCTGATCTGGTCGAAGAAGGAGGTCCGGATACTGATACTGGGGCTTGTGAGGCTTTCTGTGTTCTGGAGATACTGAAACGAGGCGCTGATGACAAATGGCAGGACAATGCGGGCAAGACGACATTGCTGTACAGACTAAAGGTATGGATAACAGGATACCCTTTGAAACTTCCCAGGGCCGTGATTTGGGAATCGCGCACCGGGATAGGAAGTTGAAGAGATTGGAATAGTGCTAATGAGATGTGCAGATCGGGGAGGTCGTCACGACAATACCGACAATAGGCTTCAACGTAGAGTCAGTAACGTACAAGAACCTTAATTTTAACGTCTGGGTACGTCGCCCCAATCCTCTTTTTGATCCCCCTACACACCTCACCGTCAATAATAATCCCCTTACGCCTTCCACCCATCTAACGCCGACCAGGACCTCGGTGGCCAAACTAGCATCCGACCCTACTGGCGTTGCTACTACGCTAATACTGCCGCCGTAATCTTCGTCATCGACAGCACAGACATCGACCGTCTGCATACCGCCTCCGAAGAACTCTCCGCCATGCTCAACGAAGAAGAGCTCCGGGACGCAGCGCTCCTGGTCTTCGCGAACAAGCAGGACCAACCGGGCGCCAAGGGCGCGGGCGAGATATCCGAAGCGCTGAGGCTAGGGGAGCTCAAGGACCGGAATTGGAGTATTGTCGCGTGCTCGGCGATTGATGGACGGGGTGTGGACGAGGGGATGGATTGGCTGGTTGTGAGTACATCCACACACACACCACATTTACGTTCTGGTGAGGATCGAAGAGGCGCTAATGCGAGCTTACAGCAAACGGTCAGTTCGGAAAGCTAGCCAGATACGTGCGTGCGTACATATAGGGCCGAGGAATCGGGAGGCAAAAGGCCGACGGCGAGAGACGAAGGAAATGATGCAGACAATATCGAGCGAGCATGCGGGGTGTGTGTCGTGTATATCAAGCATGGCGGAGTTAGGGCGTTTGCCATATCCATATCCATATCCGCATTCACGTTCATATTCAATTCATACATGCAAAGGAAGGACATGACTGCAGCGTCTGGTAGGCCACAAAGGGATCTTTCACAATTCTCTCATTATAGAAAGTTGGGAAGCGCTGATGAGGAGAAAGGCTCCACGTATGAAGAGGACTCAGATTGAAGATATACTACATTGTCTGAAACGACATGCTATGCTCGCTGAGATTACAGGATCCAAAACTATCATTATCAACAAGGCAGACTTTCTAACATCTACAAAGCCCCAAAGCCCAACCAGCCAATGGTCCCAGATAGGTATCATAGATTGTTTTCCCAAAACTCCAGCATTATACTCCAGAAAAAGTGTGCGATGCGATCGAACGATGTGAATAGCTAAAGAAGCGTGGTGGTTTCAATATTGCTCCCATGTACCTACCTGGTTCCCCAACACTCTGGTCTGTGTCCAATCGACACCGTATTTGTACGGTGCCAGTATAGGTTCTTCGTCGATACCACAATGGTCGTCACCGTCTCGTCCGCTAAACCAACCTAGGCTGTACGTCTTCCCCTGTTTGCCCAGATGAAATGTCATCTGATCACTACTAAGCTCCTCCGTGTCGACGAAATTGACTAACATCTTGGACTGGTGGATGAAGGCAAGGACAGATGCCATGGTACCAACCTGCCGTGGCATGAACTTCTGGGAACGCCGAACGTAGACGAGGCTTGCGATGGCAACAAGGATAAGGAGGATCCCTATGACGAGGGCGAAGGAAACCCAAAAGGAGCGGAATGTTTCGTCGGTATTACAGCGGTCGAAATGTGCGTCCATATCGTCCTCGTCTCTGCGTCTGTCGTTGGGCTTGTTGTCCACGCCTTCACATTCCGGGCCTCCTTGCCCGGGGATGAATTTCTTGCCGTCGACAGAGAAAGACGAGACACAGACGGTGAGGATCTCGGTCAAGATAGAGCCAATGCCGACCAGCGCGACGAGATAGTGCTTATTGATAAAGGCTTTGAAAGGAAGAAAGAAGGGATTTGTTCCAGTGTAGTCTAGCGTCAACGTCTTAGCCGGAGCGCGGCGTTGGGCGAGGATCCAGTATGGTTCCAGCATGCGGATGTCGCAGTTCATTGTACCCCAAAGCAGCTTGACGGCGGTGGCGAGGGCGGTAAGAAGAAATGGTAGTTTTTCTGTGACAAGGTCTGCTCCGTCGACAAATAGGAAAACGGGGATGGAAACTGTGAAGAGAATAATGAAACAAATGTATGGGACACCCGCTCGAAGTCGAAGCATGAGAGGTCGTGGGTCAGTTCCATGCTCGTGGAGTTTCTCGGTACTGTTGCGGATGTATTCTCCCTGCCAGAGCGCGCTCTTGTGCAGAATATAACGTCGATGTCGCAGTTGCTTGTGAATCTTGTCTAAGGGGGCTGTATCTAGGCCGTGAAAGTCCGTCAAAATGTGGCTTTTTGTAGCCATGGCGGCAACGCCTGCAATCCCCTTAGGGTCGGAAAGAAGGCCACTTTTGCGCCGCATTGCATAAATGAGTACGGAACCGGAGATAGCGACGAGAATCAAAGATGCAGAGACAGCTCTTGACCATGGAGGATCAATCCGAATAGACTTCCATTCATCCGGCTTGCGTTTGCTCTGAGGTGGGTACATGTTCACGGATGCGGACTGTAGGACAGGAACCAAACTACTCGCGATGAGTGTCGCTAGAGAGGAGTATATGACGGCGTACTGCTTGTGTCGTAGTGCTCTCAAAGGAACCAACCATGACATAAACGTCAGATAGTCCATGTTAAGCGATTCGGCTGCAGTTGCGCCCGTCTTCTTCGAGAGCTGATAATAAGGTTCCAGGCGCTTTACTTCGAAGTCGGTGATTTGCCACAAGATACCATAGACGACGAATAGAAGGATGGGTGCGTACTTCCAGGTGAAATATACCAAAACGGTGAGTTCTTTAGGACTCTTGAATCTGATTAATCCGCCAGATTCTTCTTCTCTGGCCTTCTTCATGGAGATCTGACAGAGAACTTCTTGAAGAACTGCCATCATCAGAGCTATTATGACTAGTACGGATAACCAAGGCCAACCCATAGAGAACGGGCGCCATGCAGGCATATCAGGATCTTGTTCAAATGAGCATATATCTTCGGCACTTTGATCGGGGCTGACCTACCTGGGGGGAAGAAATAACTGGTCTGCGATGTATCATTGTCGCCTTGGCCGTTAGCAAGCACGCTCCGCGTTTCAAAATCGGCGCCTGCAAACTCGCTAAGGTCCATAGGTATATCTACGCTGTGGTTAGAGCTAAGAAACCAGCGGGCAGTGGAGTCTTGATGCTTACCCGCAACAGCTATTATTTCTCCCGTCTTCTCGGCCTCTCTCAGTGCGTCTGCATGTGCTGCGTCGGCTGTCTCTCCGTCTGCTGATGCAACTCGGCGATGAATTGGGCCGTGTCGAATAGTGGCGCTTCTCTGTACAGCCTGGGTAGCTTGGTTGGTGAATGGTACTTCCACCACCGATGTCATGCCAGCTCCCAGTTGTGCCTCCAGTCTTTCGTATTCGGCAGCATAGCCGGCCTCATTTAGATTTTGCTCTTGTTCTCTCGCATCGGCAGCGCTGGGGATCGTCCCGGGCGCAAGATTCCTCATCGGAAGTCCATCGTAGCCGCTTAAATCATATCCCACAGGCTCATCAATCTCCTCAACGCCTCCCAACCGCCCTCTTGTTGTGCCTGACTCTTCGTCCTCTAGTTGGTTGTAGTTTCCCCCTCTTGCCCGCGCGCTTCGTAGCGATGTAAGTCGATTCAGCAGGCGCTTCTTCCCGCTGCTACTCTGCAGGCCAGGTTGGGAACCTTGGTGATCGAAGGAATCAGGACTCGGGTTGTAGGATGTGTCCTCGGAGAAGGACGGGGGCGCCGGGGCGCGGGGTATTCGGTAGGTGGGTTCGGCGGCGGGCAGAAGGGGCGAGGGATATGAGAGTCGCCGCGACCCGGGGGTATCAGCGGGGCTGATGGAGGCGACCGACAGAGGGCGGGACGGAAAGAGCTGCGAGAGCCTGTCGGACCCGGACGTGTCCCGGCGCGTGAGGGGTGGTCTACTGAAGGGCGATGGGGTGCCACGCTCGACCGCGGGAGAGCCGACGCGGAGAGCGGAGGGGTGGTCCTCCGAGGGCTTCCTCGCCATCGCCGGCGTGCCCACCCGGAGGGGAGAAGGCACTCCTTCCATGAGGATTCTTCACACGCCTCGATCCCCTCTGTTCTTGTAATTCCAACACGGTTGTCTAGTACTGTATATGCGGGGTGGCAGTGGGTGGTGCGGTTACCAGGAGTTTGTTCGCATGGTAGGGGAAGGGGCAAGAAGGGGCAGAAGGGGTCGACTGCAGGCGTCCAGTGGATCTTTGCTATTTTGTGCCTGCGCGCGGCTGAAGATGCCTTAGGGCCCAGATGTTAGCAGGACTCAGCCTCGCGGCGCAACAGCTCGACTTGCCTCAAAAAAGCTATGACAAACGACCGCAATGCCGGGCCAGAAGTCGATGCCCCACCGCGCCCGACTAAGGTCAAGTTGGAGTGACGACGGCCCCAGTCTGAAATGCGTGGTGGGTAGCAGTTGCGATTACGGCCTCTAACCCCAACCAAGGTGTTCAGCCTGGGGATGGGGATCGGCCCGAGCTGACAGCGAGATTAACGGCAGGAACGCACCCGCGAGCCTGGTCGGCGGCTCCGGAGGTGAGCGGGGGAGAGTCTTTGTGAGTTCTGTGGTGCAGAAGAATGAAGGTCCGCGTTGGGGTCGTGAAAGGAACTCTGGAGCTTGCGACGACTACGATCCCCTCCTCGCACGCACGCCTCGGACCATAGTTCGCGCATGTCGGACAGGTGGTGGTTGGTAGTGTGCTAAAAATACGACCAGCCGCATTCAATTGTGGCGCAAGAGAAATACGAGGAGGCCTTTGGGGGCCGGAAAGACCTGCAGGAACAGTACGACGTCAAGATCAGCATCGGGACCTTAAGCACTGCTGTTAATGTTGGTGTCGGTGTTGAAGATGAAGTCGTGTGATGGATATTGGGGTGAGGATGATGGGATGAGATGTGGTTTAGACTATTGTCCGTCAGATCCAAGAACGTTGCTAGGTGATGTGCGCAGGGGTGTCCAATAAGGCAATCGATACTCCTCAGACATCAGACTCATAGCTTAGGCTGACTTCAAGATCATAAGTAGTCAGGTGTATCTAGTAAATGACCTTCTCTTAATTGCTGTGAATGCTCACATTCACCTATGGTCCGTGCACAGGGCTGAACCTGGAGAAAGGGCGGAGCAAAGAGTGACTCAAAACACGGCACCTGACATATAAATCAGGCATGCCAGAAAACACATAAGGCAAACCAATTCGAATACTACGTCCCAGCCTTACAATTTCAAATCAACCACAATCTAGCGATGACGTCTTCAAATCCTACAACGATGCCTTCGAGCACAATCTCCAAGCCAACTACCCCCTTCCGACAAATCCGCGCCCACTACGACACGCAAACAATAACCGTCTACCAAGCCTACTCGTCTGAAATTGCCTCAGCAGCAGTAGAACACCAGAAGCTCAATGCCTCACCCGCTTTCAGCATGGGGCGGATGACCTGGGTTAAGCCCTCATGGGCGTGGATGCTGTATCGCGCAGGCTACTCGTACAAAGACCCAAGGCAGACCCGCATCCTCGCTCTTACCATGACATACGAAGCTTTCATCGGCCTGTTACGGCGCGCTGTTCTGTCGCATGGACATGGAGCAGAGAAGAGCGGTGCGGAAAAACAGAACACCCAGAACGATAGTGGTAGGAAGGCGAAAAGCGAGGGGAGAGCAAAGCCGGTTGATGTAAGAGTCCAGTGGGATCCAGAACGCACGATTCGGCTCGAGAAGTTAGAGTATAGGAGTATTCAGATTGGAGTTCCGGGAGCGCTGGTTCCGGGATGGGTGGAGGGTATTGTGGGGATTGAGGATGTTACGGATAGGGCGAGAGGATTGAAGAGAGTGATTGACGAGGAAGGAGAGGAGAAGGTGAGGATGGAGGAGTTGGTAGGGAGGGGTTTGGTACCGGTGGAGAGGGTCTATGAAGTCGATGAGGATCTCAGGAGGGTGTTGGCGATGGTGAGCGATGCGCACGAGGATGTATGAACTAGGAAGCAATTCAACGATCATTGGAGTGCGGAATAATTCCATGCAATCAAGTATACTTTTACTTGATCTCATAAAATGCCGGTTTGAAGTGACAGCTTCAAGAGCCAAGCTCGTAGCCGAGGGTGATCGCTAAATGCTGTCCCAGTGCCTGAGCCACGTGTGAAACTGTCTTACACCAGCTTGCAATGAACGTAATACCACTTATTGTGCCTGTTAAAGAATGGGTGTCAAGCTCGTCGCTTTTCTAGAAACTCAGCATAGAGAGAATATGGTACTCTATAACAGGTAATGGATTATTAATGAAAGGCAATGACCGAGCGCTGTCCTGTTCTGTATGTGGGTAGCACCAGAGCTGCAGTTAGTGGCTACGTCTCTCCACCCTATAGAAACACAGTAAGCAATGCTTGGCGGCATATAAATATGTATATGTCCGACAGATCTAGACTTCATTCAGTTGGCACAGCAGAGCGGGGTCGGCAGATCGTTGCTTTTGATGTCTTGTGTTATCTTACTGTGGTAGTGTTACTTAGATACGGGCAGGTATCTCAGCATTCCTGTACCACCTATAAACGAGACGTGACGTGTTATCGCGCGTATTGGACACAGACACTCTCACTTTCAAAACATGGCGGGGTATGCCGCTCCGCTGCACCTCCATTCCCGCACAACTACAATACAAAAACCTCAGCCCACCAACCCACTAATTCACCTATTTTCACATTCATCTACCGCTCCATAGCCTACCATGCGCGAGGCCTTGGTGAGCGTCTGTAATATCGACACTGTCACACGCGACCTCATCTTCGACATCAA
Source organism: Melanomma pulvis-pyrius CBS 109.77 (assembly GCA_010093585.1). Taxonomy (NCBI): domain Eukaryota; kingdom Fungi; phylum Ascomycota; class Dothideomycetes; order Pleosporales; family Melanommataceae; genus Melanomma; species Melanomma pulvis-pyrius. The sequence goes on from MU001844.1 coordinate 71,213, forward strand.
CTTAAACGTTGCGAACCCCTGTCGACGGAGCATTCGCTATGCCCTAGGGTTCCGCGACTTCACGCCGAATGGTAGCACGAACCCCAAATACTTCTTACCTGATATACGCGAGCTATCTGAGGCTATTCACACGCTTGCAATTGAGCGCCTTCCAATACGCAGTGGTGCAAAATTGCGACAAGCGTGGAAAAAAGGTGAGCTTCTTCATACTGAGATCAAGGGCCTTTTGAAGAAGCACGGTGAAAAGATATGGGGCATCCCAATGGATCAACGACGCCTCGTATCGAACCGCAACGCGCCTTTGCTGGTCAAGGGAGAAGGGGACGGATGTTACCCGACAGACCTATTCTATGGGGTGGAAGCTCATCGTGCATAGTGAGTACTGCGGGCGCTTGAGATGTACTTTGTGAGTGTGAAGCTTACGTCTCGATTTAGTATCGAATTGCAGCTCGAGCATCTTGCCTACGCCAAAGCATTTTCGCGTTGGAGGTGCAAATTTAAGTTGAAAGGCAAGAGAGCCACAGCACGATCCAATATTGCTCCTTCAGGGTCCAAGAAAGTGTCAATCAAAGCATGCCCATCTCTCATCGTGGCCTTCTCGTTGCCACATGAGTACCTACTTATGCTCTCCCTAGATCCAAAGAAGCGGAAGCACCACGTGGAAGACGATTATACCCATGGGCCTACCCGACGCGTGAAAGACTTCGACCCTTCCACGCCTCAGGGTCTGCGGTGGAATAGCCCAATAGTAATCGACGACAGTGAAGAGGAAGACAATAAAGCGGAAGAATGTGATGTGGAAGACCATATTTGCTATGCACCTTATACTCATTCCTGGACTCGACGAAGGGAGAATGGTGGAGGATCTGACGGCCAAGACGATGAGCATGCGCATCAAGCTAGCAGCAAGCGATCAAAGACAGAGGAAAGCGATAGAAAAGGCAAAGGCAGGGCGAAAGAGATACGATACACGAGCAACACTACTCTAGCTGCTCAGCATCCGTATGATGAAATCAGAAACAATATTAGTAGGTTGGATCAACGTCTGGTTGAATTATCGTACTGATCTTCATGTAGACGCAAGAAAAGAGATCACTGTGTCCCACCCAACGGAGGACATACTTGGCGACCAAGGGGCCAACATAGTCGAGACCAATCAAGATCAACCCTCCAACGAGATACTAGATCCTGAGGTCGATCGCGACCATCAGAACGCTGCCATCGTCAGGGAGAATCCGCTCACCTTGGGACTCAACCAAGACGATCTTGTCGCCCCGGTTGGAGACGAGTTGATTGATTCGCCCGAGACCAACCAACACACCACAGAATCCAAGATCAATCTGGATAATGTACGTCGCGATCTCCACGTCATACTTCTTGGTGAGCTCCGCGATACCGCCGGCATCTATTCAACGCCCCAAGATAGCGACAAGATGTGGACAATGTCCCAGGAAATTAATCTTCATCTCAAGCTTCTATGGACCGCCGACAGGGACAAGAACCTCCTCGCGATGGGTAGAGAGAGATACAAGATGGTAGACAAAGTGCTCAACGAGTGGCTGGTGCGACGAGACATAACCCGAAGGCTCGGGAGTGCCGCAGGCGTCCATACATCCCAAGGATTGCTTCCGCGCCTAACTGGCAAAGAATGGGCAGAGAAGCTGGGAGGCGTCCGTGAATTTCGCGACATGGATCTTCTGCTGGCAACCTACCGACAGCAGCTCCTGAGTAGATCAGGATCGGGCATTACTAAGACCGACTTTGCAGATTGCTTGGCGGATGCGTTCGTCTCGATGATGCAGTATAGTCTTGGCATAGAAGACTTCAAGACCTTCTACCTGGACGACATTCTGACGTTCAACAGGAAGCTGTTCGCATGGACACTGAGTTTCGCACCTAATTAGTAGTAGCGCTGGGGGTGATCGTGTGGTAGCAGGTCAAGTTGGGCATGGCATTTATCGCTTCTCTCGGAGTTTTTTTTTTTTTTTTTCGGTTGGTCTTTTTTTCAGGTTCGACGGGAAAAGGTACATTGTAGGCTGGATCGATAGCAATCAGGATAGACTATGGTATACCTATAAGGGTTTCACTGGCTGCACCTGCTGTAACATACCAAGTTCTGGAAGCTCGGTTGAATCCTAGATGACGAAGCGCTTTTTTCACATCTGACAGCATGATCAGGCAATTTTAGGTCGCACGTAAAGGGCGATTATCAAGACATGACACACCTCTCGCATCTGCCGCAAGTGACTATGCGCTGGGGAAATCATATCCCAACACAGATGATAAGAAGTAATAATTGTGAAATGGTTGAGGCATTATGGTGAAACGAGTGCGCGAGCTAAAAATTTCGAAAAAAGTATTTTAGCTGTGGCTTGTTAGCGCGTGCTTGTGGCTGAGGAGGTGTAAGAAACCTTTCCCAACGCGCCGTGGTTTTCCTTCATTCTTACTTTCGTCAACATCATCCATCAGCTACATCCTTGTATTGACACGGTTTCATCATTACATATACCCATCGTTTTTCTAGCCCTTTTTCCTCGACCTTTTTTCACCTACGAACGTCCTGCACGACGTCAAGCTTCCCACAGGTTATTGCCAGCATACCGATCCAACAATTGGCTACCCTTTCGTGGCTTTCTAGATCGAGACCTGGCCGCAATATTACAGAGACTCTGCTACAGCGCGTGCGCCAACCGACGCCATGGAAGGCGCCGACATCTACTATGCCACTTTTAAGGATTGGGAGGACATCATGAAAAATCGGTCTAGTTTGAGAATGCACGCCCTCATACAACGACTGGGACTGCGCGCAAAATGGAGCTCGAACAAGCGCGGAAAAACAAATTTTGAGAATACTGCAGTTAAAGCTCTAGTCGTCGACATGAGCGAAATCATAGCAGCTCTTCCAAAGAACACCGAGGAGCTCATTCAGCGTCTTGCCGCACCAAATAGCTTACGAGACGAAGTGGAAGACCTTATGAGCAAACATGGATCAGCAATATGGGGTCGTATGAGTCTTAGGGATCATCTGCTTAGTGCAGACTCGTCCGATGTCGACACGCGGGTCTTCTATCCTAGAGATCTCTATTACGAAATCGAAGAGGACCGAAGACTGTAAGCAGGCACCTTGATGCACCTAAGCTTACTCTTACTAAACAACAACTTAGAATTCAAAAGCTGCTTCATTGGTGGATTGGGCTAAAAGCGTGTAACGTCATATTAGCACGCGAGCGACTGGACCGAGAGAGGAGAAAGAAGGAGGAGAACAGAAGAGCTGCTATGCTGGACCACGATAGCCCTCGAGACCCAACGCCCTTAACCTTTGTGTCGCTCGCTCCTAACGTAGACATGCCGATTGTATCCACACCGGATGCATCCAAGGGCGTGCCATTACCACCTCTATCTCAAGCGTCGCGTCATGCGCAAGCTTTTCGGCTTGATACATCATCACGTGGCAGTTCAGTGTCGCCAGCAGTACACACTCCAGCGTCAAGCGAGAGCCCTACTATCCTCGCGCGGAGCATCCACCACGGGGGCGGTAGTCAGCACGCTTCTATGGAGATGAGCGGATCTTCAGCTGTGCCGACCATGATGATAGGGTCAGATCATGGCTTCCCGAGAGACGCAAAAGATTACTACCAAGACAGCGTGCCTTCACAGCCCGACTTACGAAATCTGAGTCTAGAAGTGGGGAATCTTGTGTCCAACTTTCTCCTAGAAGACGGGCCACCAGAGCGTGCATCGCCAATTACCCCACAATCTGGGTTTGGAGACACGCATCGCAGTGGGATAGCAATAGGCTATCGCGGACTCGACCCGGACACGTTGCGTGCTCTTCGCGCATACATCTACCGAGAGACGCATGAAGTGGCGTGGGATGAGGAAGTTCTGCTCCGGCGTCTTGAATCGGCGTGGAGAGAGGGAGTCAGGACCAGTCGCAATCACATGTTGGAAAGCACGCCGCTTTTCATCGCCATGGACAGGACGTTTCTGACGTGGATTGAATTACGACGGCACCTGGCGGATCTGGAGCGCGCAGACCGACGTACGTATGAGAGGCAAGATTGCAAAGAAATTCTCTAGGCGCTGACGAATGACCAGGGTGGTGCGAGGAAGGTAACTCGGATCACGAGATCGAAGAGCGGGTAAAGCAGCACAGGACGCTGATGAGCGCTAGCCGAGAGATGATTCGCAATTGGGAGGACATTGGACAGGGCCTGAACTTTGCAGGCGCAGATGCAGCGCAGGCGTCAGCGGACGAGGTGCTGGTGCAGGCGTTTGTGCTGGTAGCGGGCGAAAGCAATATGCCGGATGCGACATGGCTCTCGGTCAACGTCGAAGGCATCATCCGATGGTTAGCTGAGAACCTGGAGCGCTTTTCAGTGGAGGAGGAGGGCCAGGGAAGTCTGCTGTACGTGGACACATAATTAAACTTGGCGGACCACTATCTTAGGTGGCAGGGGCAGGCGGGGATATTCCCGGGCAGGGCGGCGAGCAGGCGGCGAGCGCAGGCGGTGCGTTGCGGGCGTAATTCGATACTATTGGGGAGAGGGCGAACCATGGACACTCGGATATTTGCTAGTTCAAGACCACTTCCAGAGATAGATGGCAGAATGAGTAATGATGATAATCGGTGTCGTAAAAGGGCTCTGGGACAGGGTTAAGGCCCACCGGGGGCAGCGAATGGCAGCGACGCCTTAGTATTTAGGGCGAGTCATACCTGGCCCAGGCGCGTCTCATCAGCGCCATCTCGCCGCCATCTCGGATAGATATTTGGCAATAATTCAATAACCGTTTGATCATCGCCTTTGCCCTCTACCTTTCCTACAGTTGCTTGGCGCGCCGCTGGGACGCACTCGTCTGCTGCGGACGGCCGTCGACGCTGCCTCGCCAGACCGGGACGCAGCATCGCGTTCAGCGCCGTCGTCGCCCGCATCCGGCAGCGTGCGGCCGTATTTGCCTGTGCCGCACGACAGGGCGCCGTAGGAGATTGACCCCTGCTCGCCTTTTGCGTCTTTGGTGCGGATCGTATTGATTAGCGACAGCTTTGTCTCATCTGGGAAAACTTTCCACTGGGCAAGAGGCGCCCGGTTACGCTAGTGTGGAACGTAACTCCCCCTTTACCGAAGAAGCCAAGAGATACCTGCACCCCAACAACCCATCGCTGGGCAGGCGCGACCTCTCTCTCTCGCACATTCCATGCACCGCGGCGTCGCTGCTCCCTTCCGGCCTCTGTCAAGACACGCACATGCGCTGCGTGCACACGACAGCTCCGTGGGACGCCCAATTCCACCCTCTTCGCCAGAATTGCCCGCCGTGCAACTGTCTGTCCCACCAGACGCGAGCTGGAACCGTGCGGCATTACTGAGCCCCAAGAAATTTGCTCAGTCGCACACCCTGCCACCGCCACCGGAGCACGACGTCTTCGGGTACGACAGGTCTGCCCAGATCCCGTCTGCCTTTTCTGCCCTTCCATCTGATCCCCTTTGCCGTGCACCCCGAGCGGAGAAGAGGTAGCATGGACGACGCAGGTGTCCAGCGCTGGGACAGAAGCCGGTGGATTTCCGTGTTTAGCAGCCACAATCCCACTATTCGCGAGGTGACCGAGTGTCTGGGCCTGGGTCTCTCAGCATCCAGCTCCACGACAAATCGCGGCATCCCAAAGTTCGACAACCCCGAGTATCGGAAGATTTCTAGCGAGGTCACCAAGTTGTCCAAAGAGTTGCCCAAGGAGAGAGAGGCGCTCCTCGATTTCGCTGCTGATCCGCAGTCGCTTGATGAGAAACTCGAAGGCCTTCTTGACGTCTACGGCCCTGCGATTTGGGGCAGGCACACCGACCGCCTGTGTCTGCTGAAACCTGACGCGTCGAAAAAGACGTACACCAGGGATTTGTACTTTGAGGTTCCCGAGGACAAGGAAATGTAAGTAAATCAATCTTCATCCTTTTTGCATCCGTATTGACAGCTTTCTAGACTGAAAATACATCTGCACCGTTGGATCATCATCAAGGCTTGCTACTACATTCGCAACATGAAGCTGAAAAGATCGTCCATCGAGCACGACACCCTTGCTGACATCGAAATGGAAGACGCACCAAGTCCAAAACCGCAACTCATGGTAAAGTCTTCGATCCCATCAAAATCATCCAGCCTTCTAAGTCAATCGCAGTCACCAGATGGGACGCCCAAGTCTGCCAGTCCGCCCGTGGAAATTGCTTCCACGCCCCAAATCAAGACTGAGCAACTGACTACCGGGCAAAAACGGAAAGGTTCCGCGCAAATGTCCACCTCTGATGGTGAAGAGAATCCACGTCCAGCTGCCAAGCGGCCCTATCAAAGCGCAACGGTCCCGATTCAAAGGAAGAGTCCCCGTAAGTCTTTAAAGTCTATCGCCATGGCAAATCCAAGCAATGAGAACGCGCCGCCGCTTCAAAGCCCTCATCAGTTCTATCCTCCTGTGGGAGCCGGAGCAGGATCAGAAGCGGCCAGACCCTTACTTAGCCCTCTCTCCAGCAATGATTTGAACGGTGCGGCCAGACCTGTCAATACTTCATCCAACTCGTTCACGGCCGTGAACTCAACAGGAAGTCCTCAGGTAGCACCAACTACCCATGCAGCGCATGCAGCGCCTGCAGCGCCTGCAGCCCACAGCACTCCACATATAGCTCCAAGTCACCATGCAGCACCTGCTACCCACAACACTCCACATGCTCGCAATTATTCTAGCCCATATGGACCTCCTAGCTCCCAGGGCACGGCAAGCTCCCAGCAAGTGCCCAGTCTCAACACCACGCCCAGTGTCCCGAATGGATTCCATGCTATCAATTCACCCGTTGTCTCCAACGGACCGAGTGCTCGGAATTCTCCTGTCAATCAGAGCATGAGCTTCACTAATATCGCTCCGCATCCCGCCTCTCATCCGCAATCTCATCCGCAATCTCATCCGCAGTCTCAACCACAGGCTCAACAGTCTCATCCGCAGTCTCATCCGCAGTCTCATCCGCAATCCCATCCTCAATCCCATCCGCAATCCCATCCGCAATCTCATCCACAATCTCATCCACAATCTCACCCGCAGCCTCATCCGCAATCTCATCCGCAGTCTCACCAACAGTTCCATCCAGAACCCCAATTCGCGCCTCACCCAGCGCCTCACCCAGCTTCTCATCCAGCCTCTCATCCAGCCTCTCATCCAGTCTCTCAACCCGCCTCTCAACCCGCTTCTCAACCCGTTTCTCATCCACCACCCGCTCCTCACGCTATCATTGCGCCGATATCTCCACACATCAACCATGCTCAACAAGCCCATCCCGCTCATCCCGTCCATCCTGCTGCTACTATGCCTCCCGCTCCTCCTGCTCAAAAGATCTTGAAAAGCCAGCCAAGCGAGATTCCACTCAACTCCAACGATACGGATCTTCTCCAATGCGAGCTGTTAGGATCTCTCATGCAATACCTCTTCCCTAAGCCTGACTACAAGCCCAACGAAGCCACGCTCCTTCGGAATCTCGAGTACTTGTGGAACTTGAAAGCAATCGTTTTCCGACAGCAGATGGGTTACCTCTACGACATCCAGAGCAAAGTCCTTCTCGCATGGATTGAAGAGCGCCGCAAGATCAGCCAGCTCCGATTTTCGATGGAGAACGAGCCCGGCGTCCCGGCCCCGGAGATGGTGGATCGGCTGTTAGCCATGAATGATCTACGCGTGCTGCGCTTGAAGTGGAAGACTATGAACAGTCAAGACAGGAACCAGAGTCTGTCTCCAGAGGACCTGCTGTGCAGGACTTTTGCGGCCATGACGAACACCGAGGGAACAGAGTACTTGTTCAAGGACGGGCTGGACAAGCTGAATGACAGCATGTTTGAGTTTCTGAGGTCAGAGGACATGAAGATCATGATGACGAAGCGATGAGGTATTTCCCAATATCGCCATTGTTGAAGTTACATTTTCTATCTCTTACTAAAGGCTCGCCTCTGTGGGCCTAGAGACATGGTCTGTCGCGTATGAGGCCTGGGACGCAGTTTCCCGATTTTCCCTTGCTTTTTCTTGGCTATTGATTTTGGTTTTTCCTCTTTATTAGTCTGTTCTTTGAATAATTTCGAGCTTAGCGATGGCGTTAAGGCGGAAAATTTCCTCTGGGTTTAATTCGGCGGCGGCACATCTATTTTTTCACTGGTCTAAAATGTGTCTGGGCGTGGTTTCAGGATTCTATTCGCGCTCGAAATCTGTACGGTATATTAATAACTATAGTGACTACATAATTAATGCTTCTCCGCGGAGTTTCTTCCCTGGACAATATACCTTGGTTGGCTAGGAACAGGCGGTCGTGAATCCATGCCTGCATTTGATGGTGTTGCAGGAAGTGAAGCTGTGTTTCAAGGGTGTGTTTGGACTAGGAGTATATATGTCAGTCTTATTATGTCAATGCTATTATTGACTACATTGTGCCTAGATCCCTTGTCTTCGAATTCTGCACAGCTTTCACTGATCGAACTTTGGTAGCGGTCGATCTTATCTAATCACCCAATAGTCTTGGCACGGCTACTGTCACCAACACGACCAAATCCAAACCTCACCTATCGCTTCACGCTCTGATGCCTGCGAGCGCTATCCTCTTGATGCCATGCTATGCCACCTGTAGCTTCTCGCCGGGGACGACGAATTGCTTCCAAGGCCTGTGATACCTGCCGCGAGCGCAAGGTCCAATGTGTCTTTGACGGCGAGATCACGGCGTGCAGGAGGTGCCTTGATGGCCACACGGCGTGTACGTTCCTCAGGGAGCGTAAGCCCCGGGGCCCTGTTGCGCGGTATGCATGCGCCTATACGTCTCGTTTGACTGAACACTTGCTGACTTTCGAGCTATAGACGGCACACCACTCCACTGAGCCTCCCAATTGGCGACCTCACCATCGAGCATCTCTGCCCTCGCGACACGTTCCTCGTCATCATTGAAGACTATCTAGACATGGTCTACCCGCTGCTGCCGCTCATACACCGCCCGAGCTTCCGTGCGCTCCTCGACGCGAATGCCTACGCGACGGATCCGGCCTTCTTCCGCCTATGCCTCGCTCTCTGCGCTGTCGCGGTAGCATCCGTCCCGCGGAAATTCGACATATACGGCGGTGGCAGATACGAAGATGTGGGAGCCATGGTGGACCAAGCGTGTCGTATGGTTATAATAAGCAGGATCACGTCGGAGCGCGAGTGGCAGAACCGCCCCTCGATGAGCACGATGCTGGTTTCTATCCTCCTGACCATGGCCTCGCATTATGCGGGGAGGCCGAATCAGGGCTGGGGATATGCGAGTGAGGCCATACAGTTTTTCCGAGCCCTGGAGCTGTTTAGGAAGGAGGGGTATGAGAAGTTGAATATACTGGAGACGGAGCTGTGTAAGAGGGCATTTTGGGTGCTGTATATTATTCAAATGTGAGTAAGTCCTGTGCTGCGCGTTTTGGGTTGGGTTGGATTTGAAGGGCTTGCGGAAAACTGATTGTCCTGCAGTCATGATCGTCTCTCTTTCATCGTACCTCACACCGGGTTGAGCTTCGATCCAGTCCACACCGACTGGGAGTTCTTGCTTCCTTCCTCAGTCGACGATGAGGACCTCACACTTGATACCCATGCGCCGATACAACATACCAATGGGGTCTTCGGCCGTGGTGACAATCGTCAACTTCCTCTAATCTCCGGATTCATCGCCCTCGTCAAAGTGTTTTTGTGCGTCGTTGACCTCCTCTCCAATGGATTTCCCGGCTCTCCTCCTCAAGCGTACTCCATGACTTCGGGGTCCCTACGGCCGCGTGTATTTCCTGAAGACTCAATAGACCCATCATTCTCGAAGCCCGCTCCAGCACCTTCTAAAACAACGCTGAGCTTAAGCGCGTTGTTACGCATCATTCGAAAGCTACAGAGCACCCTAGAGGAACTCCCCGATGAACTCAAAATCTATACACTCGATCCGCAACTCCGATCGCCGGACAGCTATGGCGATATTCAATCCTCAAACTTGTACCAGTTTGATGTGATGCGCGCGAATATTCATATTACGAGCCTATACATCCAAAGCACCATACTGGAAACCTGCTCGAGCGCCTTTGCCAGCTCTCCTTCAGACACGCTCATAGCTTCTCCAGGAGATGAGACTAGGTCTAGTCCTGGATACACGCCGCAAACGCAGCTCTGGAAGTTCCGAGAGAGCATTGCACGCGAGCTGCTCGAGGTGCTGAATTTTTGCTCGTCTAGGACATTGGAGGCGAATGGGTCCTCGATGGTTAGTACTCAACTCTTGGATATGTAGCTTCTGGCTAACATTGATGTTTCTAGATTGTGAAGATCCGCGAAATCGCTGCTACGCTACTCAATGACGACAATGATCTCGGAGTTGCAACCGAGCTCGAGGAACAGTCAAGGCGGTATGTATCGCAGTTTGCAGATATATTAGCGAATCTGGATTACATGGGGCAGTCTGCGATTATCCCGGCCATATTTTCTGCGCATTAAAATTTAGTGGGAATTTGCGGTACGAGAATAGTAGCGTCGCTATCAATTAATCTTTTCATCATCCCCTCTACATCTGCTCACACACTCGCCTTGCCAATTAATTTACATCTTTCGTCTCAACCACCGTTACAACCTGCGCCTTCTTCCAGTGCCTCGCCGGCATATTCCTCTCCCATAACTCATCAATCTCCGTATACGTCCTTCCCTTGGTTTCCGGGATGAAGAACCAAATGAAGACGAAGGAAACGACCAATACTGCGCCGAAGATGAAAGCAATCTTGCCACCCAGATTACCCTGATCGGGATTAATCGCATACGGCAACGAGAAAGACCAGATACATGAACTAAGACCGTTCATCATCGTCGCGAGAGACTGCGTTGGCGCGCGAAGGCGCGAGGTTGGGTTCTCGGCGCTGATGGGCCATGCGGCAGAGCCGATGGTTCCTTGGTAGACTGCGACGGAGTTAGCTGGGATGTGTGAAGGCGAGGGACTTGGATGAGACGTACCGAAAGACCAGATTCCCATGAAGACGACTTGGCCCCAGATTGCGTTTTTCGATTTTATGCATGCCAGGACGCCGATGAGGAAGAGTGCGATGGTCAGAATGCCGGTGCCGTAGAGCGCCGTGTTGCGGCGTCCGAACTTTTCTACGAAGACCCAGCCGCACATGTTCCCGACGACCATGAGGCCGGACATTCCGACGGTCGTGTCGAAGGATCGCGCAGCCGACATACCAGCTAGTTGCATGAAATAGCTCATGTAACCAATAACCCAGGCGTTTCCACTTGCGTTTTGGATGAAGAACATGCTTGTCGCCACCATGGTCCTCTTGATATGCTTCTTGGAGAAGCACTCAGCAAGCGAGCCTTGGGATTCATTCTCTTGGTTCATGCGAGCCAGGGCATTATGGATCTCGGCCATTTGGCCATCGACATCGTAGTCTGGGCCGTGCAGCTTGACGATGTTGTGGCGAGCTTTCTCGTGTCGGCCGTGGGCTACGAGCCAGTACGGAGATCTGAGAAGCAGTCAGCACCAATGCAACTTCTAGTCAGGTTGGAAGAAGACTTACTCGGGAAAGAAAGGCAGGACCGCAAGCCCCACCGCAACGTAGCCCCACTGTGTTGCAAACAGAATCCTGTACGTCATCTTCCCGGTGTAAAAGGCCGCCTCTCTCATCACACCAAACCCTATCAATTGCCCCAGTACGATGGCAAAATTCATACCCGCGGTGATGGCGCCTCGGATGGCGAGAGGTGCCAGCTCAGATGCGTAGGTGGGCGCTACGGTGGTGAAGCAACCGAGGGGGATACCCGTGAGGATCTTTCCGCCGAAGAACTGCGCCGGTGTCGTGGAGAAGAATTGCAGGAAGATGCCGCCCGTGTTCATGATGTAGGCGATTAGGATGCAAGGCTGGCGTCCGAACTTGTTCACGCCGAACCCAGTGATCAGACCACCGAAGACGATGCCAAACAAGGTCGCGGCCTGGAATCCGAGCTGCCAGTTCGCATCGACGACGTAGTCTCCGGCGTACGGATGTCCAAAGTCTTTGCGGAATTCGCTGATGCCGACCACCACGCCTCCGGCTAGCGAGTCGAAGCCAAACATGATGCAGGTGTAGAACATGTACTAAAAGTCGTCAAGTCAGTAGAGTATTTCGAGATGTTATCCAGGAAGAGGGTTGGGTTGGCACGTACCAAGCACCATGCAATCGCCTTCCAGTTCTCCTTGATGGCTTGCTTGCGCGTCAGAGAGTGCTGGCGGGCCTCGAAGTCCTTGAGGACTTGGGAGGCGCCCACGACAGCCGTGTGGTCGTCCGAGGCCTCGACATGGTCGACGGCTGTTGGTTTGGAGTCGGACATGGCTACCTATGCGATGGACGAAAGGAGCAGAGCTGATGATGATGATGAGCGGGAACCAAAATATCGGGATGCCATGGGAGTCAATTTATATGCGTCTCTACCCCATATTCCAGCACACTGGTACGTCCCCCCGCAAAGCGCCGGAAACAATTTCTGGAGCAAAGTTGTTCACGCCGCACGAGGGCGCGCTAGCGGAGTATCAGCGGAGAAAGACTTAGAGCTCGCGCGAAGTCCAAACCGTCGTGATGCCGCCGAGTCAAGCACCGGGGGAATCCAATCAGCGAGGAGGGTGGGGAAAACCTGCTCCGCAGCCCACGTGAGGACGCGGAGAATGGGGGATTCTCCGAGATTCTCCGGCGCAACCCTTGGGCGGCGGGGGGAGCGTAGTGCGACTCTGGTTCTCCGATGTTTCTCCTTGGACTACTTCAAGTCATGGAGTCCTTTAAGAAACGAGATCCAGACCCTCCGTCGAGCCGTGTCGACTGCGAAATTCGTCGTCGCGCCGCCTGCACGCTCTCGCTTGCGCTTGTATCTCCCTCGGATCACGTATACCTACCTTAGTCTCTTTGGCTTCTATCTTCCTAGCATCAAGGTGGCTAGCTATAAGTAAACTCATTTTAAGCTGGAGGACTCGTCACGGTGGCAACGCAAGATGGTGCTGGCAAATGGAGACCTTACCCGAGGTCTGAGTGACCTCGTCGACCGGATGACGCTGGATGAGAAGATCCTCATGCTCGCGGCGAAGAACATCTGGGAAACGCATTCAGTCGATCGATTGGGTATTCCTTCTCTCAAAGTAGGTACCATTCTACCATGTCACGTGTTGGGGGCTCTCTCTTACTATCGTTCCACAGGTAACAGACGGCCCCAATGGCGCCCGAGGAGGCGACTTCTTCGACGGCACCACCGCAGCCTGTTTCCCCGCCTGCGTGTCCCTCGCCGCGACATTCAACCGCGGTCTCTCCCGGCAAGTTGGCAAAGCACTGGGCCAGGAAGCAATCACCAAAGGTGCCTATGTGCTTCTGGGTCCCACAGTGTGCTGCCACCGGTCGCCCCTCGGCGGAAGGAACTTTGAAGCGTTCTCTGAAGATCCGTTCTTGTCGGGTGCGTTGGCAAGCGAGTATGTGAAGGGCTTGCAGGGGGAACGCGTGGCGGCGACGGTGAAGCACTTCCTGGCGAATGAGCAGGATACGAGGAGGTTTTCGGTCAATCAGACGATCTCCGAGAGGGCGCTGAGGTAAGTCTGCTGCTGCCCCAGAGAGGGGAAACGTGTTGTGTTGATTAGCGGGTAGGGAAATATATCTCAAGCCGTTCGAGATGGTCGCTAAAGACGCTGATCCTTGGGCCTTCATGTCGAGCTATCCCAAGATCAACGGGATGCATGTCGATGCGCAGGCCAAGTTTCTTGTCGATGTTTTGCGGAAAGAGTGGGGGTATGAGGGCTTGGTCATGTCGGATTGGGGCGCTGCGAGTACGGTTGAGAGTGTGAGATATGGGTAAGTAAGCGCTTAGGTGTTTGTGGTTTGATTGCTAACGAATGGAAGTTTGGATCTTGAGATGCCAGGGCCAGCACGTCAGAGGACCCCAGAAGCCGTCCACAAAGCTCTAAAGGAAGGGCGGATTAGCGCTGCAGATATCGACAGCCGGGTATTATCGACGCTCAAGCTACTTAAACAGACTGGGAAATTTGACGACCGCAAGGATACGCCAAAAGAACAGGCGATAGATCGACCGGAACATCGTGCTCTGATCCGGAAGGCTGGGAGCGAGGGGATTGTGCTCTTGAAGAACGATAACAACATCCTCCCTATCGATTTGGGTAGGACGAAGAAGATTGCGCTGCTGGGGCCTTTGGCAACTTATTCTGCTGCGCATGGCGGCGGCAGTGCGTCGCTGAAATGTCATTACAAGGTCTCGCCGTACGATGCCTTCGCTGAGCGTCTGGGGGATCAGGTAGAAATAACACATTCCAAAGGTAAGTCTCGACGCTCTCCTGCACCCTTTTCTTTCCTTACTGACCGTGTTTAGGTGCACACATCTTCCGCGTCTACCCCGACATCGATTCCGGCTGCACCAACTCCCGCGGCAATCCCGGTTTCCTCGCCGAGTACTTCATGGCCTCCTCCCCCCAAGGCACCCCCTTCCATGTCAACGAATTCCCTCGAGGCAGCTTCACTACACTAATGGACACGGCCGTCACAGGCGCGCAAACCGTGCGCTTCACCACAACATACCAGCCCCCAGTCCCAGGCACCCACTACCTCAGTTTCTCGGGGCTAGGCCCCTCCAAACTCTACATCAACGATGTTCTAATCGCCGACCAACAATCCGCCATCCCAGACGCAATGGGCTTCTTCCTCGGCGTGCAGGAGGAAATCCGCGTCCAATACCCCTTCGAATCCCAGCCCTACACCATCGCCATCGAAACCCACCCATCCCCGACGTCAAACTCGGAACTCTACCTGATGGACGACCAATGCTCCATCCACCTCGGCTTCATCCCGCAGTCGGAAATGGAGCACGACGTCCTCGCCGAAGCCGTCGCCCTCGCAAAAGAAGCCGACCTCGCCATCCTCTTCGTCGGAAACACCACGCAGTGGGAGACCGAAGGCCAAGACCTGTCGTCGATGACCCTGCCCGCAGACGGCACCCAGGACCACCTCATCGCCAGCGTCGCAGCCGTAAACCCCAACACCATCGTCGTGAATACGACTGGTGTCCCCGTCGAGCTCCCCTGGCTGGACGACGTCTCTGCATTTCTGCAGGCGTGGTACGCGGGGCAGGAGACGGGGAATGCGATTCTGGACGTGCTGCTCGGCGAGGCGTGCCCGAGCGGTAAGCTGCCGATTTCCTGGCCGAAGAAGTATGCGCATACGGGGTGTTATGGCAACTTTGGGCTGGACAGCTATGAGAGTCGGGAGGTGGAGTATGTGGAGGGGGTTTTTGTCGGGTACAGGTGGTTCGATGGGCAGTGGGGGGGCGAGAAAGAGGTCGGGTTCCCGTTTGGGTTTGGGCTAAGCTACACGGGGTTCGAGGTCCGTGGTGCGGAGATCGCGGGCGCGATATCGAACGATGCCGAGGGGAAGGTTAGGGTCTCGGC
Source organism: Melanomma pulvis-pyrius CBS 109.77 (assembly GCA_010093585.1). Taxonomy (NCBI): domain Eukaryota; kingdom Fungi; phylum Ascomycota; class Dothideomycetes; order Pleosporales; family Melanommataceae; genus Melanomma; species Melanomma pulvis-pyrius. The sequence goes on from MU001844.1 coordinate 86,671, forward strand.
GTGGGTGAGGAATGTGGGGGCGAGGGCGGGAGCGGAGACTGTGCAGGTCTATCTCGAGCCGCCTGTCGGGGAGGGCGCCGCTGTGGAGAGGCCGGCCAAGGGGCTCGTGGGCTTTGCGAAGGTGGAGCTGCAGCCGGGCGAGGAGAAGAGTGTCGAGGTGGTGTTTGGGAGGGATGGCGCTGCGTATTGGGATGAGGAGGCGGGGAGGTGGGCTGTTAGTAAGGGGTCGTATGGGGTGTTGGTCGCGACGAGTTCGGGACCGGCAGATGTGAAGGAGAGATTGGTGGTAGAGGTCGAGAGTGGGTTTGTATTTGAGGCTTGACGATCAAGCGGGATAGAAATGGGGTGTTGCTCACGCGTTTGGGCCTTTCCGGAATGCCATAATTATGTATTTACTAACGTCGGTGACTGCGACGCGAGACACACGCCATAGCGAGACAAATTCCGGGTTACTTTGAAATCAGAAGACTCTAAAAGTTCAAAAGCGCATGGATAGCCCATCCTATATCCTACAATAATTTGTTCATGCCTACTTAAGAACACTTCTTGTATAAGTGCGTCTAGAATTACGCTTCTATCGTCGCCGCCTTCGCGCCTGGTTACAGAGAAGCTTGTTTCATGTCGTAAACAGACTCTGTACACTATAGCACCACAACCAAGCTTATTTACCTTTTAAATATATTTATTAGCGTGATCTAGTATCGAGAAACGTTACTATGATGCTAAGATGGTTGTTGTAGGATGTCCAGCAAGGGTCCCCAGTCATGACGAAGACAATAAGCGAATGTTATTGTATCTGCCACAATAAGTTACCTTTGTCATAGAGGACCAGCATCTATGGCTGTAATGTCTGTGGCTGCGTTCCACTATTGCTAGCAAGTGTCCCGTGGCAATTCTGTGTACATGACTGACCCAAATCCAGTCATACCGTTTATCATCTCTTATACAGTAAATGTAACTAACGTCTGTCCCTGCGTAGCGAGGACGCACCCTGTAACGAGACGAATCTACAGTTTTGGAATCAACAAATTTTTTCTTACTAAGCCTATAAAGCTGTTAACAATATGTTACTTTTCTTGTGCTATTTCTCCCCAAGGAGACCACTTGGCAACAAGAAAAAGTGTGTGGTTGATTATGCTGTAGATTATTTTAATCACGACATCGATCGCTGCTTCCGCTGTTCCCCCCGTTTAATCGCGACTATTAAAGTCAAGATCCGTGAGAGGGTGACGTTGGAAAAAAGAGGCATACCTACGTAGTTCGATATTTCAAACGAATGGATCGTTTCCACGTGCACAGTGTCAGCCTCGTCAGCCCTGTCAATGTCGGGTTTCCTGAACTGACATCGTTGCATACAAAATGTACTGAGAAAAGCAAAGAAATATGCCAGGTAGAGTCCTTTGTGATATTGATGGATTCAATGAACCTCACCTACTGTGGCTGTCAATGCGCTAAGCACACTATCTTGACGATAGCTCATCGCTTGGATAAGGGGAAGGTGGTCAAGGTTGGCACACCTGACGAGTTGCTCGCTAAGATGGCGAGGAAGAAGAATGCGGGTGGGGGTGAGGAAGCGGAGGACGAGGAGGAAGAGGAAGGAGCGGATAAGGCTTGGTTCAGGGAGATGTGGGATATCGGTAATGCTCAGTGAAGATAGACAATTAGAGAGAATTCGCAGCCATTAGAACTAGCATCCCAAACGCATCACCGCTCACCATCCATGAATTCAGGTCATTCATCTTATCCCCTCCATGTCCCCTCCTAAGCGCCATTAAATCCGCATACCTCAAATAACACCTCCCATCTCTTGCCTTCAGCATCTCGTCATACTTTTCTATCCATTCACCTTCCGTCTCCGCCTCCCAAAGATGTTTGTGGGCAGGAAGCGGTAGAACGGACAGCCCGACTTTAGATTTGGCTCGTTGTCCAGGTTTAATGTCGAACAGAAGGTGCAGTATGAAGAGTACCGTCACGGTCCTTCGTTTCGACTCCACCAACACCCACTCTTTCCATTCTGGACGGCGGCCTTCGATCTCAGCACTGCAGACTAATCTGCACTGTTCAGCTTGGATCGCAATTTCCTACCAGGAAGAACCGTTAGCTCGTTGATAAGTGGAGGAAATCAAAGTCTCACCGTCATCGCTCTAGTGAGCTCGCGGTCGAATTCAGCGGAGAATGAGTCCTCGTCAAAGATCCTGAGGAGGATATACAACGTGACTGCCTGAAGCATGGACAGCACAGTCCACTCATCTCCGTTCAGGTATTCGTTCATAAAGCGGTCCTTTTCCATGGTTATAGTGCGCCAGACGAAAGAGCTTGTTGCAGGTGTCTTGGTGGTGTAGAGTGAGACGATCGATTTGCAAATCTCTAGTGTCGGTAAGGGAGGTGGGGTTGCGCAAGTCGGAATTTGACACGAGGTCGGGTCTGGAGGTGGAAGCGAGGTGCCATGGATGAAGGGCGGCAAGTTCTTCGTTGCAAGGGCCGTGGCGTACGATTTGAAGTTGTGCAAAAGGAAGGTGCGGCCGATTTGTGAGCCCGTTGAGAGATATGTGTGAATGAATGGACTTTTGGGTGAGGTGAGGGATAGATCATGGTTCATGGGTCGAAGGACTAGGTAGGGGGTATGGAACATGCAGTCTGCGGGAGTTGAGAATGTCGCGTCGAGGGTTAAGCTTGGTGTTGGACCAGAGATGAACCAGTTGATCGGGGATCCATTGATTGAATAGCCATTGGACGAAATATTAGCACTCATGTCACAAATTTCCAAGTCTTCCACAAATCCAGCATCCGGTTCCCAGAGAGCGAGGTCGTTCTGAGGCGTCAGGTCGGGCACAGGAGCAAGCCAAAGACTAGGAGTATCCATATCTAAGCTGATCTGAGCGTCATTGCCGTTGTCCGCATGGGCATTCCAAGGGATATCGTTTTGATTGCCCGGTTCCGGGATATCAACAGGCAATGTACCATCGGAGCTTGGTTCATCAGGTGGAGCAAATGCAGGTTGCTGGGCTAAGCTCGCACTCTTCCTCGTCAATTCATAAACACAAGTACGCCCCCTAGCATCGCATCGACTACAATTTGGGAGTTCCGAGTCGCATTTTGCTTTGGCTTTCCGACAAGCTGCACATGATTTCCTCAAGACCGGGAGACTGTCCACCAACTTCTTCCTACAGTACAGTACGTGTCGATTCCTCGAGGTTCCTAGCAAAACAGTTGAGCAAATGGCTAATGTGGCCAATGGAATTGTGTTTGAGAGCAAAAGGAATCGAACCTACGTTTTGTGAACGCTTTGGAGCAGATCTTGCAAAGGAATGGCCCGGTATCATTGTCGATATGCCGGTGGGAGGATGTTCCACTGGTCCTAGGCTCTGTATTCATGGACGTTTGCTGTGACCTTCGGATGTAATGGCTGATCGCAAGGCCAGGGCGGAGCAGATCAATCTTCTAATCCCGTTATCTCCGATCATCCCTGCTAGCGTTTTGTCGATTTTCCGGGCTACAATATTCTCCGCTGACACAATTGCCAAGTACGACCACATCTAATGCGATTGAATTTTCATTGCATCGTTCTTGTTCATGTCCGGAGATTCTTGTCGCCTTGAAATGCCTTCGCAAGTGTATAAGATGGCATGCAATTCCCCTTTCTCCCGTTCCCTTCATCATACACCTCATCTTCATCATATTCGAGATTCCAACACTCCCATCTCCCATTTCATCTCAACTTCTTTTTAAGAAAATTTCCAAGTCTCTTCTGAGCATCTCGAATTATAATGGCAGGAGATCTCATTCTCGTAAGAAACCACAGGCTCCACAGGTTCCACAGCAGTTTTCACTGAGGACAATTACTTACACCTTCATAGATTACGGGCGTTTCTGGCTATATCGGATTCAAGACTCTGATCCTAGCTCTTGAAGCAGGGTTCTCAGTACGTGCGGTCATCCGCAAGGCCGAACAGGCCACAAAACTCCAGTCTCACGCGCGAGTCGCACCTCACATGGACAACCTACAATGGGTTGTTATTCATAATCTCTCAGACACCCACTCCTTCGATCCTCACCTCGCTGGTGTCACGGGAATTCTCCATATCGCTTCCCCTATTGCCATCGAGGTATTACCCATCTCCGTGCCTGATCGTCACAAAGCTGATCCTTCTTAGTCGGACGACTATGACCGCGACATTATCGACCCCGCCTTAAAAGTGACCCTCTCCATCCTCAACGCCGCGCACCGCACTCCCTCAATCAAGCGTGTCGTCATCACCTCCTCTGCCGTAACCCTGATCTCCTTCGCCTGGATGTTTGGTCCCGCGCCCGCGTCCCCAGACCTCACACTATTTACCGCAGCCGACATCAACTCCAATATTACCGGTCCCTACGGCACATCAATGGAAGCATACTTCGCATCCAAGACCCTATCCCGCATTGCCACAAGAAAATTCATGGAGGAGGAGGAGCCGGAATTTGAGTTCGTCAACTTGCTGCCAACAGTAGTATTCGGGCCAGATGAACTGGCTACAAATGCCGCTGAGTTGGTGACGTCCGGGAACTATCTCGCACTTAGTCCGCTCCTGGATGTCAATATTCCGCTGATGGTGGGGGCTGCAGTGCACGTTGATGATGTGGCTAGGGCGCATGTCGATGCGTTGAAGCCTAGTGTGCAAGGGAACAAAGACTATATTTTGAGTTCTTATGAGCCGGATGGTATTGATTGGGAAGATGCGCAGAACTATGTTAAAAAGTCCTTTCCAGAGGCTGTGGAGAACGGGACATTGAAGTTGGGGGGGAGCCAGAGGGCGAGGATCTGGAGGTTGGATACTCGGGAGACGGAGAAAGAGTTTGGGTGGAAGGTCGTATCATTCAAGGAGACGTTGAAAGAGCTTGTGGGGCAATATTTGAAGTTCGTAGCGGCGGAGAAGAAATGAGATTGTGGTACGGTTTGATTTAGGTAGATACCTTGAATCATATTCTTGCAATTGTGTGCGGACTTTAGAAAACCGCTGATGTGTTAACAATAGCTGTAATTATTGGACTGCTCATGATGCTGTTGCGTCCAGTGTCCAGCGATCTCCTCTGAATGTCCACTAGCCGCACCTCCACCTACTGTCGGCTCCAACGCCGCTCTACCATCTCTATCTCCTTGCAGCCATATGTGTATCGGTATGTGGGAGAACCATGTCGTTACGTTGATAAATCCCGTGTCGCGCACCGCATCAGCCAGCAGTGAGATTGATATCCGATAGACTAGACATACAGAGCTATGTAACTGTCAGTCTGTTGAACGACGAGCTCTCATTTTCATATGTCCCTTTATAGAAACAGAGCACGTGGACAGACGCCACAGTTGTTTTTAGAGGTTGCTCTAAATTAAGAGTAGCTCGCGATAATATACAGACTATGTAAATGTGCTGTGAAGAGCTAATGCATGATAAAAATGCACGCCCTTCTTACATCTCCAGTGTCGACTTGCCTTCAAATATTGAACATATAAATTTATTTGATAGGGCTTTTATTCTATCCCTCCAAGATCTCTAACAACCTTGTTGAACGCAGTCAGACTGGGGTGGAAAGCTATACGAGCATTTGATGGCGTCAATGAAACGATCGACAGCAGTACCAACAATGCGACAGTTCTTGTCGCAGACTAGCATCCTGATATGGATATGACCATAGAAAAGCGATACGCTAGTCATAGGCTAATATATATGCTGTAGATCGATTTGAGAGGTCCGGATGATAATAGTGTCTCGCTACACCGCGTGTCTCGCGACGCAGTATGGGACCTTAGTAGATTAAGCTCACCTGGACGCTTGCCATGTAAGCTATATACCGAGTGCGTGTATCATCCTTGTCAGTATCATATCACATGCAAATCATTCTCAAACTCTAATTATTCAGTCATACACTCGCTTATCAACTTAGTATTCAAACCAATATGTCTATGGCTTTTCCGTCATTCTCATCAACACGTTTATCTAGTCACATTGCATTTCAGTTTTAACTTGGACAATTGGTACGTATGAACCGCATTTTCTAACTTTATTATTGAATTCCAATTCCCAGGCTGACCAAGCGTCGGCGCCAGCAGAGACGACAGAACTCCACTTCATATGCTAGAAAGAAGTGAGAATGATAGCTCGAGGACGGCGCAGGACCATATCCTAGAATGAAGTGAGAATGATAGCTCAAGGACGACGTAGGACCATAGCCATGCGGAAGCGTGAGCGCACCCACTGACCCGACCAGATAATACACGCATCATATCCCCAACGCATTCACCACCAAAGAGTGAGCACAATCCGCCGCCTCCACGCCTCCAATCCGTCTACTCCGAACCCTTCCCACTATCCAGATGCGCGTACCGACCCGCGTCATGATGAGGATTAGGCCTAAGCGCATCCAACGGACAAACCAGCTCGTCATCCAACCCGGGCCCCCCCACAGCAGCAGCCCCCGCCCAATTCCACCCGGGCGTCAGCACGCCGCCGCCGTCCTCCTTATACTGGGCCCACGCATTCTCCGCATCGAACCGATCCACACAGTTCAGCGTGCCCGCCCTCAGCGGCTCGACCCGGCGCTCCCAGTCCAGGATCTCCGCGATACTCGCGGCGTACCCGACGCGCGCGACCTGCGCTTCCAGCGCGTAGAAGCGGCGGTTCTGGTCCCGCGCCCACAGCTTCCACCTCCTGTTGCGCGACGATGTGATGTGATATCCGTGGTCGGCGGATGCGAGGTCGAGCAGTTGTTCGCGGTTGGCGACGGAGATCTGGATCTCGGTCAGCTGCGTGCGGATGGAGGTTATGCG